>JANAVB010026604.1:0-11585 GCA_029216955.1 Iris pallida
CCGAACATCAATCACTATAATAACACCTCTCTTGATAAGATCGTGTACTGCCCTTTGCTTCAACCGCACAGTCCTCTTCTTTCCATTGAAGAGTCATTTGATGCCACCGCCGCAGTCGCCTGGTTGTCGCAGTATATCGATATCGCGCGGTATTTGTGCCCCAACCACTGGAAGATCATACATGAGCTTCCGAAGCCATTCTGCTTCCTCGGCTGCGATATCAATGCAAAGAACTCAGATTCTATGGATGACCGCGAGTGCATAGTCTGCTTCTTCCGACTTCCCAATGAAGTATTCCATCCATAGTGAAAATGAATCCACCTGTGGACCTCTTGCTCTCCACCTCTGAGCACTAGCTGCATCACTGAAGCCTTCCACTACCGGCGGATCTCCGTTGTAGTACAGTACATATGTCTGAGTCTTCTTGAGATATCTCATAACCCTTTCACACTTTTCAGTGTTCAACACCTGGGTTGCTCGTAAAACGAATCAGCATTCCCACGGCAAAAGCTATGTCAGGCCTTGTGGCAGTAGTAGCAAACATCAAACTCCCAATTACGCTTGCATACTCCAGCTGCCTGACGCTTTTTCCTGAATTAGGCTTCAACTTCATATCACACCTGTACGACGTATCGATCCTTGGAAGATCTCGATACCCATAACGAGTGATCATTTTCTCAATATAATGAGACTGTGACAATGCTAGTCCAGTGTCAGTCCGAATGATCTTGATCTCTAAGATCACATCAGCTTCCCCCAAGTTCTTCATACTGAACTTGCTCGAGATGAATTTCTTTGTCTCCGTGACACAGCCCATATCCGTACCTAGGATAAGCATGTCGTCCATGTACAGACAACGATCACACCTCTTCCATCAGTGAACTTTATGTAAACACACTTGTCCGTCTCGCTAACCATGTAGCTATTTGACCTTATAACTTTGTCAAATTTCTCATGCCACATCTTGGGAGCCTGTTTAAGATCGGACAAAGATTTCACCAACTTGTAGACTTTGTCTTTAAGTCCTTTGACGATAAATCCCTTTGGCTGTTGCATGTATATCTCTTCGGTCAGCTCATCATTTAGGAAAGCCGTTTCACATCCATCTGATATATCACCATCTTATGTATTGCTGTAAGGGCAATCAACACTCTGATGGTGGTCATCCGGGCTACTGGAGCATACGTGTCAAAGTAGTCAATCCCCTGCTTCTGAGAAAACCCCTTGGCTACCAACCTAGCCTTGAATTTGTCAATAGTTTCGTCTACTTTCATCTTCTTCTTGAAGATCCATTTGCCTCCGATGGGTTTCGCTCCTTCAGGAAGATCAACCAACACCCAAGTGTTATTTGAGGTGATAGAATCAATTTTATTGTCAATCGTCTCCTTCCAGAAAACCGCGTCTCTGGACTTCATCGCCTCATCATAGGTAAGCGGATCTGCTTCCACATGATAGGTGACAAAGTCACTTTCGAAGTCCTTCGGCCTCCTCACACGCTTAGCTGACGGCTCAGCTTGTTATGGTTCAATCGTTGTTTCAACAACAACATCTTCTTGGACCACATCTTCATTGAAGACTTCAGTTTCCTGCGTACCCTCAATGTTCTCCGGTACATCTGCAAGAACAATATTCTTGTGTCTTGTAAATTTGTTTTCAAAATATTCTGCGTCGCGAGATTCAATGATATAATTTGACTCAATATCAAGAAATCTTCGAGCATCACTCTTCTCGGCATACCCCAAGAAGATCATCTTAGCAGTCCTTGTCCCAAGCTTCTGAATCTTCAGATCTGGAAGCTTGACATATGCCAGACACCCCCACACTCGAATGACATTCAAGTTAGGTCTGACCTTGAACCAGAGTTCATGAGGAGTAATGTCAGAAGTTGCATGAGGCACTCTATTTAGAATAAAAGTGGCCGTCAATGCAGCTTCTCCCCAGTAGCACTTAGGAAGACCCGCAGTCAACAGCATTGAGTTAATTATTTCTGTTAACGTTCTGTTCTTTCTCTCTGCTACTCTGTTTGATTGAGGAGAGTACGGAGCCGTAGTCTCATTGATAATTCCATGTTCTTTGCAGAACGATACGAATTCATGAGACCTGTACTCCCCACCTTGATCACTTCTTATTCTTTTGAGTTGTTGTCCAGTCTGCCGCTCAGCTTTGGCGCTGAACTCCTTCAACTTCTCGAATGCTTCGTCTTTAGCCTTCAGTAAGTAGACGAATGCATACTTAGAGAAGTCATCGATGAAGGTTATGAAATACTTCATCCCGACCTTTGTAGAGAACTGTTTGAAGTCACAAATATTGGAGTGTACCAACTCCAGAAGATTTGTACTTCGATTAATCCGAGAAAAGGATTTACTTGTGATCTTCGTTTGAGCACAAACTTCACATTTCTCTACCTTACCCCCACACTTGGAAATAAGTCCTAGACTAGACATTCTGTTTATTCGTTTACAATGAACATGTCCTAGCCTATTATGCCACAACTCAAGAGTATAAGCAGAAGGAGTGACTTCATTAATTATATTGGACTGATTTACAAGCTGAATTTTGAACATTCCTTCGGTATAAAAAGCTTTTCCGAATTTTGTTCCCTTGATGGACATCACCATCTGGCCAGCATTGATGTCCATCCTATGGACTGCGTTGCAGAGTAGGCCTCCTGAGATCAGGTTCTTGACGATAGCAGGTACGTGCTTCACGCCTTGACGTATCAGATACTTCCCCGAAGTCAGCTTCAACACAACTGTCCCGATCCCGAGCACTTTAGCTTATGCCTGGTTCACCATTATAACCACTTCAGAAGTAGGTGTGTAGATGGTGAACCACTCCTTACTGGAGCAGTCATGGCAGGAGGCTCCAGTGTCTATCCACCAATTAGAGTCAGTCCCTACCGCATCAACCTGTGCAATTATAGCTACAGCGTCAGTGATCATAAATAACTTACTAGGCTCTCCTTGCTCTGATTGTTTGGTCTTTGCTTTGCATTCATTCTTGAAGTGGCCCTTTTTGCCATACTTGAAACAAGGCATTTGAGACTTTGCCTTCTTTCGCTTGAAGGAAGTCCCCTTCACGTTCAGATTGTTAGGGTCCTTCTTCTTGCTATGGGAAGCCGCCTGCTTTTCCCTTGGTTCCTTGGTATGAACCATATTGGCGTTAGCCAATTGCTTGGACAGTGCATCCACCTTGAGTTGAGCCCGCATCTGGTTCTCAACATAGATTTCCTGTAATAGATCTTCAAGACTGATCTCAAGCTTCTTCCTATGCATGTTTGCATAGAACTTACTCCACCCAGCAGGGAGCTTTGAGACAATCCCTCCAACAACAAACTTGTCGGGAAGGGGCATCGCCTCGTCTTCCAACTTCTGTCGCAATTTCAGAAATTCCTTTACCTGCGGCAGCATGGACTTCTCGTCCTCAAAGAGGCATTTGTGATATTTTTCAACCACAAATATCTTGCTCCTGTTCCTGTCTTCTTCGTACAGTTTCTCCAGAGACTCCCATATGTCTCTGGCAATAGGTTTTTTACTGTAGGATTCTGGTAGAAAATCCTCCATAGCATTTAGGATAAGCAGCCTGCAAATGCTATTCTCCTTTCTACACTTGGCCTGAAGTTTAGTAGCTGCAGTGATTGCGGCAGCAGACCCAGTATCTGGAACAGTAGGTTCCTCTTCAAGAAGCACGTGATCAACGTCTCTGAGTTGAAGAGTGAGATAAACCTTCCTCTTCCAGACTTGATAATGCTCTCCATCAAACTTTTCTAACTTACAGAAGTCATTATTGAGGAGTAAAGCATTAAATTTTTCCATCGTTGCAATATAGCTTTGAGATTGTTTATGTCGGAAAACAATTTTACGATGAAAAACTGAGAAGATGAAACAATTGTAAGAACAATGTTCCAACGCAACGCTTCTAGGAAGGTTGCGCAAGTATAACGAAGATCTAAGAAGATCTCGTTAGACGATATTACGAGAATCTAAGAAGATTTTATAATCTACAGCAGCATATGATATACGAGAATCTAAGAAGATTTCGTAATCACAGCAGCAAAGAAGATGACAGGCGGAAGATGGAAGATGGCCTGCTGGGGTGAATAATCACCGTTGCTCAAAGCTACATTTGCCCCCATACGAATAGCTTCCAGGAACCAGCAAGTTCGTCGGAGAACTTTGAAACACTTCTGTTCTTCTGACTCCTCGGATCGTACACGGACTCCCGTACAAAAGTAATGCTGGTGCAAAGCTTCTCTTCTCTCTGACAGGCTCTGTTTACTTGTGTTGAGAAACACTTGTAAACTTTCGTAACTCTCTGAATATGTTCTGTGTTGTATATCTGCCTGTGAGAGAGAGGAGATTTTATGTAGGCCCGAGTAGCAACTGCCCGTTTAGCACAACATTTGGGACGTGGTAATAACCACTCCGAACGTGCAGTAACCTCTCAGATCATGCACAGGCACGATCTGAAGCAAGTTGTGCCACTCTAGCAACTAGCGACGATGCTGACGTGCTAAGTGCAAAGTGCGCCAACAAAATGCCACATTACGCCTCATGAGCCCATAAGCCCGAGTCCGAGTCTGAGTCGCTAAGCCCCTACGGGGCTTAGCTCCCATGGAAATAAATTTCCCAAGAGCAAAAAGCATTAATGCTTTTAATTGTTGATTTAGCTTTTTTTCATTAGAAAAATAACCCTACATGGCACACCCATGTGCACCTCTACACCACATGTGCATCTCTAAACTAGCATAGCTAATATATAGAGATACAACTTCTTTGGCCTATCCGATGTGGGACTAAAGTTTCTAAATAAAAGGCCAAAAACTCCAACAATCCTTCACATATCTCTACATATGGGTATAAGTGTTCCCCACAGTAACTGTCCATCATGTATTAGGAGAGATGTCGCTGACGACTTGAATCTTCCCGCATGGGTCAAACAACAAACTATAATACAAGAATAGACTAAGCCTTGAATTCTGCATAATAGCAGAAATTCTTTCCACTCATATAATGTAGTTACATGTGCTTCTGGCTACACATTAAAGGCCCTGTGCCAGCCTGGTTTCAGTGTATAATTTTGGGCGTCTACAAGTTTACCCTCAAGAGATGGCCTGATATCTCTTTGTCCATACACTATAGGTGAGTTCATTATAAAGAGACATGGCATGAAGCGCTTTGCGCTTCCCTTGCGGTGCTACGCCGCTATGACATGGCTTAAAGCCGAGGCCTTACCCCATACCGGGAACCTCATCATAGTGTGATACTACTGTAGCATGAGACAACCGCCTCTTTGTAGTGCCAAACTACCCAGTGTGAAGCCTTAGGCTCCCTTGCGGTGTTACGCCGCAACGACATAGCTTGCAAGGCCGAGGCTTTATCCCTAATCGGGTACCTCATCGTGGTGTCGTGCCACTGTAACATGAGGAACTGCTCCTCTTTGTAGTGTTGAATACACCCCTCTTTATTTTAACATACAGCATTAGGCTAACTGACTATTTGCGGTGCTACACCGCTGTGACTTGGCTAGCAAAGCCGAGGCATTACCCTATGCCTGGGAACCTCATGGTGGACTCATCCTACAGTAGCATGGAGTTTCACTCCTTGTAGTGTTGTTCTATCGTGCTTCTTGTAAAGCACACCAGGCATTTACTCTGCCTGAGAACTTATTAAGGCATTTAAGCCAACCTCCTACATGATCCGTTTTCCGCAGAAAACAACAGTAGACAACAGTGGTTGTAGGTCCGTAACCTCTTCATGCCCAATAGAACATGTACACACCGTTCCTGATATTCTTCCGATTAGTGGTCCTTCCTTGAACCAAAAGCTAGATGCCTAGTAGATTTCTCTTTGAACTATTAGCATAAAACTTTATGGTAGGAATACAATAATACAATATCAGAATGCCTTCAAGTCCATTTTACAAGCTGTGTCATCGACCAGCTGGCGCTTGAGAACCTTGGTGAACGGATCCACCAGGTTCTCCTGACTCCGAACATCAATCACTACAATAACACCTCTCTTGATAAGATCGTGTACTGCCCTGTGCTTCAACCGCACAGTCCTCTTTTTCCCGTTGAAGAGGTCATTTGATGCCACCGCCGCAGTCGCCTGGTTGTCGTAGTATATCGTTATCGTCGGTATTTATGCCCCAATCACTGAAAGATCATACATGAGCTCCCGAAGCCATTCTGCTTCCTCGGCTGCGGTATCAAGTGCAAAGAACTCAGATTCCATGGATGACCGCGAGAGCATAGTCTGCTTCTTCGACTTTCACGATATAGCAGCTCCACCCATAGTGAAAATGAATCCACCTGTGGACCTCTCGCTCTCTACCTCTGAGCACCAGCTGGAATCACTGAAGCCTTCCACTACCGACGGATCTTCGCTGTAGTACAGTACATATGTCTGAGTCTTCTTGAGATATCTCATAACCTGTTTCACAGCTTTCGAGTGTTCAATACCTGGGTTGCTCGTAAAACAAATCAGCATTCCTACGACAAAAGCTATGTCAGGCCTTGTGGCAGTAGTAGCATACATCAAACTCCCGATTACGCTTGCATACTCCAGCTGCATGACGCTTTCCCCTGAATTAGGCTTCAGCTTCAGATCACACCTGTATGGCATATCGATCCCTGGAAGATCTCGATACCCATAACGAGTGATCATTTTCTCAATATAATGAGACTGTGACAGCGCTAGTCCAGTGTCTGTCCGGATGATCTTGATCCCTAAGATCACATCAGCTTCCCCCAAGTCCTTCATACTGAACTTGCTCGAGATAAATTTCTTTATCTCCGTGACACAGCCCATATCCGTACCTAGGATAAGCATGTCGTCCACGTATAGATAAACGATCACACCTCTTCCATCAGCGAACTTTATATAAACACACTTGTCCGTCTCGCTGACCATGTAGCCATTTGACCTTATAACTTTGTCAAATTTCTCATGCCACATCTTGGGAGCCTGTTTAAGATCGTACAAAGATTTCACCAACTTGTAGACTTTGTCTTCAAGTCCCTTGACGACAAATGCCTCTGGCTGTTGCATGTATATCTCTTCGGTCAGCTCGCCATTTAAGAAAGCCGTTTTCACATCCATCTGATGTATCACCATCTTATGTATTGCTGCAAGAGCAATCAACACTCTGATGGTGGTCATCCGGGCTACTGGAGCATACGTGTCAAAGTAATCAATCTCCTGCTTCTGAGAAACCCTCTTGGCTACCAACCTAGCCTTGAATTAGTCAATAGTTCCGTCTGCTTTCATCTTCTTCTTGAAGATCCATTTGCATCTGATGGATTTCGCTCCTTCAGGAAGATCAACCAATACCCAAGTGTTATTTGAGGTGATAGAATCAATTTTATTGTCAATCGCCTCCTTCCAGAAAAACTGCGTCTCTGGTCTTCATCGCCTCATCATAGGTAAGCAGATCTGCTTCCACATGATAGATGACAAAGTCACTTCCAAAGTCCTTCGGCCTCCTCACACGCTTAGCTGACGGCTCAGCTTGTTCTGGTTCAATTATTGTTTCAACAACATCTTCTTAGACCACATCTTCATTGAAGACTTCAGTTTCCTGCGCACCCTCAATGTTCTCCGGTACATCCGCAAGAACAATATTTTTGTGCCTTTCAAATTTGTCTTCAAAATATTCTGCATCGTGAGATTCAATGATATGATTTGACTCAATATCAAGAAATCTCCGAGCATCACTCTTCTCGGCATACCCAAGAACATCGTCTTAGTAGTCTTTGTCCCAAGTTTCTGAATCTTTAGATCTGGAAGCTTGACATATGCTAGACACCCCCACACTCGAATGACATTCTAGTTAGGTCTGACCTTGAACCAGAGTTCATGAGGAGTAATGTCAGAAGTTGCATGAGGCACTCTATTTAGAATAAAAGTGGTCGTCAATGCAGCTTCTCACCAGCATTGAGTTAATCATTTCTGTTAATGTTCTGTTCTTCCTCTCTGCTATTCCATTCGATTGAGGAGAGTACGGAGCCGTAGTCACATTGATAATTCCATGTTCTTTACAGAACGATACAAATTCATGAGACCTGTACTCCCCACCTCGATCACTTCTTATTCTTTTGAGTTGTTGTCCAGTCTGCCGCTCAGCTTCGGCTCTGAACTCTTTCAACTTCTCGAATGCTTCGTCTTTAGCCTTCAGCAAGTAAACGAACGCATACTTAGAGAAGTCATCGATGAAGGTTATGAAATACTTCATCCCGACCTTTATAGAGAACTGTTTGAAGTCAAAGATATCGGAGTGTACCAACTCCAGAAGATCTGTACTTCGATTAACCCGAGGAAAGGGTTTTCTTGTGATCTTCGTTTGAGCACAAACTTCACATTTCTCTACCTTACCCCCACACTTGGAAATAAGTCCTAGACTAGACATTCTGTTTATTCGTTTACAATGAACATGTCCTAGCCTATTATGCCACAACTCAAGAGTATAAGCAGAAGGAGTGACTTCATTAATTACATTAATTACATTGGACTGATTTACAAGCTGAATTTTGAACATTCCTTCGGTATAAAAAGCTTTTCCGAAATATGTTCCCTTGATGGACATCATCATTTGGCCAGCATTGATGTCCATCCTGAGGCCTGCGTTGTAGAGTAGGCCTCCTGAGATCAGGTTCTTGGCGATAGCAGGTACGTGCTTCACGCCTTGAAGTATCAGAGACTTCCTCGAAGTCAGCTTCAACACCACTGTCTCGATCTCGAGCACTTCAGCTTATGCCAGGTTCGTCATCATAACCACTTCAGAAGTAGGTGTGTAGGTGGTGAACCACTCCTTACTGGAGCAGACATGGCAGGAGGCTCCAGTGTCTACCCACCAATCAAAGTCAGTCCCTACCACATCAACATGTGCAATCATAGCTACAACGTCAGTGATCATAGATACCTTACTAGGCTCTACTTGCTCTGATTGCTTGGTCTTTGCTTTGCATTCATTCTTGAAGTGGCCCTTCTTGCCACACTTGAAACAAGGCATCTGAGACTTTACCTTCTTTCGCTTGAAGGAAGTCCCCTTCACGTTCAGATTGTTAGGGTCCTTCTTCTTGCTATAGGAAGCCGCCTGCTTTCCCCTTGGTTCTTTGGTGTGAACCATATTGGCGTTAGCCAATTGCTTGGACAGTGCATCCACCTTGAGTTGACCCCGCATCTGGTCCTCAACATAGATTTCCTGCGAGAGATCTTCAAGGCTGATCTCAAGCTTCTTCCTATGCATGTTTGCATAGAACTTACTCCACCCAGCGGGGAGCTTTGAGACAATCCCTCAAACAACAAACTTATCGGGGAGAGGCATCGCCTCGTCTTCCAACTTCTGTCGCAACTTCAGAAATTCCTTTACCTGCGGCAGCATGGACTTCTCGTCCTCAAAGAGCCATTTGTGATATTTTCAACCACAAATATCTTGCTCCTATTCTTGTCTTCTTCATACAGTTTCTCCAGAGACTCCCATATGTCTCTGGCAATAGGTTTTTTACTGTAGGATTCTGCTAAAAAATCCTCCATAGCATTCAGGATAAGCAGCCTGCAAATGCTATTCTCCCTTCTCCACTTGGCCTGAAGTTTAGTAGCCGCAGTGATTGCGGCAGCAGATCCAGTATCTGGAACAGTAGGTTTCTCTTCAAGAAGCACATGATCAACTTCTCTGAGTTGAAGAGTGAGATAAACCTTTCTATTCCAGACTTGATAATGCTCTCCATCAAACTTTTCTAACTTACAGAAGTCAGTATTGAGGAGTGAAGCATTAAAGTTTTCCATCGTTGCAATATAGCTTTGAGATTGTTTATGCCGGGGCACAATTTTATGATAAAAAACTGAGAAGATGAAAAAATTGTAAGAACAATGTTCCAACGCAACATTTCTAGGAAGGTTGTACAAGTATAACGAAGATCTAAGAAGATCTCGTTAGACGATATTACGAGAATCTAAGAAGATTTCGTAATCTACAGCAGCATATGATATACGAGAATCTAAGAAAATTTCGTAATCACAGCAGCGAAGAAGATGACAGGCGAAAGATGGAAGATGGCCTGCTGGGGTGAATAATCACCGTTGCTCAAAGCTATATTCGCCCCATACGAATAGCTTTCAGGAACCAGCAAGTTCGTCGGAGAACTTTGGAACACTTCTGCTCTTCTGACTCCTCGGATCATACACGGACTCCCGTGAAAAAGCAACGCTGGTGCAAAACTTCTCTTCTCTCTGACAGGCTCTGTTTACTTGTGTTGAGAAACACTTGTAAACTTTCGTAACTCTCTGAATATGTTCTGTGTTGTATATCTGCCTGTGAGAGAGAGGAGACCTTATATAGGCCCGAGTAGCAACTGTCCGGTTAGCACAATATTCGGGACGTGGTAATAACCACTCCGAACGTGCAGTAACCTCTCAGATCATGCACAGGCATGATTTGAAACAAGTTGCGCCACTCAAGCAACTAGCGACGATGCTGACGTGCTAAGTGCAAAGTGCGCCAACAAAATGCCATATTACGCCTCATGAGTCCATGAGCCCGAGTCCGAGTCCGAGTCAGAGTCGTTAAAGCCCCTACGGGGCTTAGCTCCCATGGAAATAAATTTCCCAAGAGCAAAAAGCATTAATGCTTTTAATTGTTGATTTAGCCTTTTCTCATTAGAAAAATAACCCCACATGGCACACCCATGTGCATCTCCACACCACATGTGCATCTCTAAACTAGCATAGCTAATATATAATGATACAACTTCTTTGGCCTATCCGATGTGGGACTAAAGTTTCTAAAGAAAAGGCCAAAAACCCCAACAATCCCCCATATATCTCTATATGGGTATAAATGTTCCCCACAGTAACTGTCCATCATGCATTAGGAGAGATGTCGCTGACGACTTGAATCTTTTCGCATGGGTCAAACAACAGACTATAATACAAGAATGGACTAAGCCTTGAATTCTGCATCATAGTTGAAATTCTTCCCACTCATATAATATAGTTACATGTGCTTCTGGCTACACATTAAAGGTCCTGTGCCAACCTGGTTTCAGTGTATAATTTGGGCATCTACAAGTTTACCCTCAAGAGGCGGTATGATATCTCTTTGTCCATACACTATAGGTGAGTTCATTATAAAGAGACATGGCATGAAGCGCTTTGTACTTCCCTTGCGGTGCTACGCCGCTATGACATGGCTTAAAGCCAAGGCCTTATCCCATACCGGAAACCTCATCGTAGTGTCATACTACTGTAGCATGAGGCAAACCACCTCTTTGTAGTGCCAAACTACCCAACATGAAGCCTTAGGCTCCCTTGCGGTGTTATGCCGCAACGATATGGCTTGCAAGGCCAAGGCTTTATCCCTAACCGGGTACCTCATCGTGGTGTCGTGCCACTGTAACATGAGAAACTCCTCCTCTTTGTAGTGCTGACTACACCCCTCTTTATTTAACATACAGCATTAGGCTAACTACCTATTTGCGGTGCTACGCCGCTGTGACTTGGCTAGCAAAGCCGAGGCATTACCCCATGCCTGGGAACCTCATGGTGGAGTCACCCTACAGTAGCTGGAGTTTTCACTCCTTGTAG
>JANAVB010026605.1:0-65235 GCA_029216955.1 Iris pallida
TATATGGGCTAGGTCATCTATGTTATGGAAATCTAGTCTTCTATAGTCACATTAGCCAGCATGGTGAGGACATATAGTCTGACTCTGGATATATTTCTCAGGTGTGGTAATTTAAGGTTTTCGCAGCCAAGCATGCGACACCGCAAAAATGTTAAATACCGTGATTCTAGAGATATGTGCATAAGTCAAGGGCTCTGTGATTCTCGTAGCCTTGCTTACTAGTATGACGAGGATTTAGAGTACCATGATTTTGGATAGACGCATATGATTATCGGATTGCACCTTAAATAATTTTGAACATGTTTTTTTTCTACTTTTGTTTCAGTCATTCAAAAAAAAAGGAAAAAAAATATTATTATTTGTTGTTTTGTCTAGTTTCCTATTATTTAACTCAGGAGTAAGTTTAGTTGGTTTTACAAACCTTGTGAAATTTCTTGCTAGGAGTTTTCATAATACAATGAATCGATGATTTTGCTAAAGGCCTCATGTTGGATTTGATATTTTAGTCTGGATTTCAAAACGGTTCCTTCTTTAAACTGATAAGCAGAACAGATTTTCTCGTTATTTCTTTCTTGCTATTATTCTTTATTAAATAATAATGATATTAAAACTGTCTTGATTTCGTCAATCGCCTGCTTGCAATCTTGGTAGGAATCTAAATGTTATTCTTAATGTAGAATTAATTTTGATTGGGACATGAGAATATGTATATGAATATATATAGCAGACACTTTTCCTAACACGTATGCATGCTACACTGATTTTTTTCCCACATATCTAGATAATATTGAAATGTCATTAATGTTAAATTTTCAAAATCCCAATGTTTTTGGCTTTCTGCTTTTCCAGTTTAAATTCGTAATTTAAATACAAATTTCATGTTATTAGTTTTGTCTACATAACTGCACGTGTATAATATCTACAGGATTTTAATTTTTAGAGAAATTGGTGAAGTTATGTTAAATTTGTAAAATTTAAGACTGTGTACATATTAACCCTTAATGTTGAGTTCCAAATGTTTAGTTCAAATTGCTGTTTTATTTTCTTAAATAGAACATTTGAGCTATATACCTTGTGGGAAGTAGGGATATAAATTTAGGTTTCATATTCTTACATGTTAGTTTGTGATGAACATTGAGTTGGTTTCGATGTTCAAATTTCTCTAATATCCTAAAAAACTGTATACATGTTAACATTTTCATATTGATTTCCATGTTTAGTTCTGTTTCGAATTTAACATGTAACATTGAACTGTATGCGTAGATAAATGTGTGGATAGTATGTTAGGGTTTCTTCTCTACCATGTTAGGATATTGGGACTGTTGAGATTTGTTATGATGTTTCAAACCCTAAAATCTGAGGCCACATTATGTTCATATTTTCCATGGTTTGAATGTCAGCTTATTTTCAGATATTCTTTTTTGTTTTTTTTGTAAACGCTGAGCTAAAACTGGATTTAACCTCTCAATACTAAGTTATAACCCTGTACAAGGACACACACACACACTCAAACTTAGTATACCCTGTCATGTAACCTAATCTTTCCTCTCTATGTTATGATCATGTATCTATATAGATATATATAGCGTTTATACATCCATGTTATAGTTTGTATAAATACATAGCTAGGTCTCTACCTTTTTATATATATATGGTTAGCTATGCATGTTATGATTAAATAGGTTGCGTATTGTAGATTGTTAACCAATATGCCATGATTAGTGTAACTTGATAGCTGTTGATTAGAACTCAATTTCTCATATACAATTTCATATGTATTCACGTACACACACGCCTACTATCTAACCGTATGAACATGCCCCCATACACATGATGCTAGTTTTCCCTCTCTCACGCTCTCTCTGTATATATATTGTGATTGGATTTCAATGCAAGTGACTTTCGATTCTTTAACTTGTGATTTTGATTTTCTTGGGATAGTACTTTTTTCAAATGATTGGTAGTTACCTTCCTTTATTTTTATTTTTTATGAGTACCAGTTTTCATACGGGGTGGTAGACAACCTTATAGTTTTGATGGTTGTTGTTTCTGCATCTTTTCTCGTTTAGCACCCTGGATTTGCTTGTGTGTTTGATACCCTATGACCGATTCGGTTAGCATACTAGTATACCTAAAGGAGACTTTCACTACCACCGTATGCCATGACCCTGTATGTCGTTCTTTTTTTTTGATGGTATGTTTTATTTAAGTTCTGGGACTTTGATTTTTGGGGGTTTGACCTAGAGGGAGTAGGGATATTTTAATTTCGAGGACGAAATGTTTATAAGGTGGGTAGGATGTGAGCACCCTGAATTTTGGATTGTTTTTTTATTTTATTTATTTTCCTGATTGATTTTTATTTCGATAAATAATTTATTCTGTATTTTTCCTTATGTATACTTTCCCGTGCCATTGATATTTGGAGTATCAGGGATGTTCAACTCTGGAAATCCTCTTCACGAGTTTTGGAGTGGAAACGATTACCTTCATGACGGTATATGGTGTCCCACCCAAACTTGTTCCCTTGTGCCCTTTTTCTTCGCTGAACTTCGGGTCGAATTAGACCGTTCGATCAGTAATTGATTTTTCCACTCTTTTCTATGATCATTTTCAGCGCGTTACCATGGCTTTTAAATTGGGAGCGCCAGACCAGTTATTTTCTGGAAACCAACTCCTCATTGATGATCTACTCGAGACGTTCGTCACCCATGACCTTCGTTTCCCCCTCAGACACGTCATTTTGTGCTCCATTTGATTCGCACAACTTTCCCGACGCGTGACCTGATTTTATTTCATTCCACGGCGTCACATTCATCTTCCAACTTGATTTGTGGGTCCCCTGTCGACCAAAACCTGTCAGCCCCAACTATGGACTTGGCCTACTTTGAGCCTACTATCCGTCCGCCACTTGTGTCCCATTATTTGGAATCCCCATGTGCTACTTATTCACACATGATCATCAACGTCTATATTTTAATTCATTTATTGCTCGATGTCCAATTTTCACCCAATTCGGCTCCACCGAGCCCAGTCCAGCTCCATGATTTTCTCCATCATGACACCCTCATAATTCTTGCCCAAAAATATCAAGTAATCTCCTACATATTTTTCTACATTTATTGGAGATTTCTTTTTATTCCCATAGAAATGACAAATTCCTTCTAATTTATTTCTAGCCATTGATTCCCTTAATCAATCCTATCCATTAATTTCCCTACAACGTTTTCCCCAACTCCTTACAGCACATGAGCCGGCCCTAAAATAATTGTTGGAAAACACTTTTCTCTCTCTCTCTCATTTAATACCTATCCACTCTTATCCTCTCCTTCTTTCTCTACATTTATTACTACACCAATAAACCATGCATTACACAGCAAACTCCTTCTTTCCCTCCATGCACAGCCCGACCTCCATGGCCTGGCCGACCCCAGCTCCGGCCACCTGGTCGACCGAGGACGGCCACCAGCTCCGACCATCCTCCTCCTCCCACTCTCCTCCAACTCCTTCTCCTCCATCTCCTTCTTCACCACCATGGCAGCCATCACCACCGCCACCTCCAAACCCGACCACCTTACTCCGGCCACCCCCTCGCCGTGGCTCGGCCTGCTTGGTCGTCGCAGTCGAGCTCTCTTCCACATCCTTCTTCCTCCTCCTTAGCTACAACACCACTGCCATCATTCATCCCGCGCCACCACCATCCATCACAGCCCCTCGCCGTCGTGCCCATGCGTGCCGCTGCGTCCTCGCCGGCGGGCCTGGCAGCGCGCAGCCGTGTACAGCCACGCACGCAGCCGCGCGTGCACACGCACAGCAGCGGCAGCAAGCAAGCCGCGCGCGTGTGGGCATAGTCGCCGCCGTCGTCGGCCGCCACGGCTTCGACGACCCCCATCGTGGGTGGCCACCCTGGGCGAACTCAGTCCCGCCTTCCCCTGGCGGCAAACATCCTCCGGGACACGCCGTCGAGGCGATTCGTGCGTATTGAACGACGTCCCGTCGTGACGCGCGCGAAATAAAGTTCGTTTTGATGCTCCGTCGCAGCAACTTCGTGCACGTTTTCCCGGAGATCCGACCGTTGGATCGGTGATTTCTTCGCTCCGTCATAATCTCGGTATATCCACCTTCATCCCTGTCAATTTTTGTCCGTTAATTTTATCGTTTGATACATGAAAACCGGCCACCAAGTTGACCGTTTAAATTGTATTAAATTTGGACAATTTCGCGAGGCCAACTTCGTCAGCTTGTATTTCCTCCACCGCAGCTCCGTTTGGCGTGCTACCAGTTCCTGTGCGAAGCTGGTATAACCCTCTTACTACCCCTTTAGTTTCGTTTCATTGTGAGCTTGTTTGATTGGTTGAATTCGACGCCAAAGTTGGCCGTCCGAATTCGTAATTTCCAACTTGTAAAATTCCATTTTTGAACACGGGACTCCAGATTTCATTTCTGACACCACCATTAGACTTGTGGCGTCGTTCTGGCATGTTTTCATATAAAATTTGTTAGATTTGGAGAACATGAGCCCGGGCACGTTTTTCGGTGCAAAGCGGGTCCTACATTCTGGGTCTACGAGACTTTTTGACGCCGGCTCATCGGAATCCAATTCCGGATATACCGATGAGTTCGTATCGTCATTCTGGATTCGTTGACATATAATTTGCTATGTTTTGGTGGACATTGGGTCTGGCACGCATTTCGGTGCAAGTTGGATACCAATATCCGGGTCAACGGGTCATTTTGAGATCGGCTCATCGGAATCCAATTCCGGAGATACCGTTGAGTTCGTATCATCATTCTGGACTCGTTGACAGGTAGTTTGCTGAGTTTTGAGGACTTTGGCTCCGGCACGCATTTCCGTGCAAACCGAAATCCCAAGTTCTGGTCAACGGGCCAAAATGAGATCGGGTCAACGGAATCCAATTCTGGAGATACCGTTGGGTTCGTATCGTCATTCTGGTTGCGTGGACATATAATTTACTATATTTTATATACTTATTTTCTTGCACGTTTTTCGGTGCAAAATGGCTCCGACACGGACACCGTTTTGACCCGAAATTACTTTTTTGCCCTTGTATCCAAATTGGACAGTTGGATAGGCTATCCTAGCTAATTTGACCATTCTGGACACGTTGGCGATGTTCATTTCATCGTCCGACAATGTTTGTTTATAATTTCTCTGAGTTTAACCTTTTTATAATTAATTAATAATTAATTCTTATAATATTCGTATTTCGGGATTAGTACAACGAAACTGAGATCAGTTAATTCCAGTAATCTCACATCGCTGAAATTGATAAGTTGGATACGTAAATCACTATATTAAGATTATCAACCTTACCGATAATCTTCTTATCTCGATTTGTGTGCCGTAAGTTTTGACGTACAAATAACGAAGTACACTTTATATTAGACTAGAATTGACCCAGTTTGACCAGAGTTGACCAGTTGACCCAAAGGCAACTGTAAGTCAACGCTTGACCTAGTTTGACTAGATTATTGACCGGAGTCGACCTAGAGTTGTTTTGACTTAGAAGAACCTAGAATAATATAGATGGCTAGTATAGTTTCATTTATTTCAACTTGAACACCTTGTAACCTGTGTTGCTTTAAATATGACTCTGTGGCTTCAGTGGGACCTCCCTATACTTATCAGCTGTTCAGGTTATCGAGGCGAGTACATTCTCTGATCATTTCATATCCTGCTTAGAATTATATTCCTGCTTTAGATTACTATACTTGATGCTGTCACGACATTATCACGGATTAGTACTATACGGATCTCTTCATGCGATGTTATCCCCCTCGGGAGCATCGGGTACATTGTGTCATGTGCATTTCACTTTCATCATGTACTCATGTGCTTTCACCATATATGTACACTCTTGTGAATCTTGTACTCTCATGTTCACAGAGCCTTCATGTATACTATCATGTGCACCCTTTTAAGGGCCCCATGTGATATCATGTACAATAACATAACCTGTTTAGATCCTTGTGTATTGATTGGGGAAAAGGGGGAGTGCTAGTAGTCATGTGAACAATTCCATAGTAGTGTAGATCATGTACAACTCTTTAGTGTAGATCATGTACAAATCTGTCCCGTTCACATGTGCTATCCTGTACTCTACATCAGTAGCCACTGTTAGTTCTCTATTTATAGTAGATATTTCTATTACAGTTCTCTCTTCCTGTTTACATACTGTATTTCTTCAGATCTTGTTTCTTACTTTACTGTATGATTATATTTTCTAACCTGCTATGAACTGTTGAGATATAATGTGCTCGTTCCAGTCCTGACTGGACCTGTTGATAAATTTTACAGATAGCCTGGAGATGCCTGCTAGCCTAGAGGAGACACATTAGAGGTTGTTTAGGTAGTTATTTCATTTTGTCTGGAGTTGTATTTACTTTGTGGATTACTGTATCTTTATTTGAATTTTGAGATGTACTATGGGTTCATGTATCTTAGACACTTAGACTTCTATCTCCTGTATTTATTTTGGATTTCATGTTTTATCTATCCTTATCGTGCTCTACCTTAGATGTGATTGAGTCTGTATCTGCTATGTCACCCCCATTCGGGGAGTATAAACTGTTTAGTCTTATACTGTTAGATGCATCGAGACCTAGGACTGCATTCTACCGTCGACACTGCGGCGTAGGCTGGGCGTTGTTACGTTCTCCTGCCCTAACTCTAGGGTGCGGGTAATGACAAGCTTACATGACCTACATGCCTAAAACTGAGAATTACATAGGGTTTAACTTGAATGAATTGCCTAGGAATTGTAGGATTGATAAATGAATCAAATTCCTTACCTATCCTGTGTGTTTCCCCCCACTGTTATGAGTATTTCCCTCACTGCCTTGTATTTTCCTGAACACTCTCACAAGGCACATCCTTTCACTGCTACTTATTTCCTGTCAACATATTCTTGATTGTTCCTGCATTTATACCTGATCACACTGTCCAGTTTGGACTGCCTATTAGCTTTTCCTATGTAGCTATTTGAGTTTGTTCACTATGTTAGACTGGGAAATTGTTCCAGTTATTAACCTGAGAATTGGTGTTAACTAGTTCTCTCCCATTCACTGTTTTTCTTGCACACTAGACACATGTGCACTGTTTTCCTCTTTACTGATTGATTGCTTTCCTATGTAGATTAATTCCAGGATCTAGTTATCCTGCTGAACACTTATACATTGTTGGTAATTCCTGCACACACCAGTTCACTGTCATAATGTTTTTTCCTGCACACTTAGCCAATGCACATCACACACTCAATGCTAACACACTTGCAATGTCTGTGTACATTGCCACACTCTTGTTTTGCCATGAACACACACTTTATTACCTGTCAGCACACACACACACCACCACTAGCCCTCTCTCTCTTTCTCAAATTGTTTAAGTGTTTTTGTAGGCTAGGTTGTTAGGACACAATATGTATGTGTGAATTGTATAATGTGTGTGAGTGCATATATTGGTATATATATTCCTTGTAGCTAGTGATGTAGGGTTACTTTTAGTCTAGATTTTGGGTAGTGTATATTGTGATGCTAATGTATGGTGTTTTGTGAGATAGTGATTTATTAAGAGTCTAGAAATTAGCTAGGCTATTTTATGATGTGACTAGAATAGGCTTGCTTAGACTTGATAGGAATGGTGCTAGCTTGTATAGGTTGGAATAGCCTAGTTTAGACTCAACTAGACTTGGTTGACCTAGTTGACTTCTAGGGTTGACCAAAGTTGACCAAGAGTTGACTTTGGCCTATATTGACTTAGAATCATGTAGAATGCATAGTAGGACTCCATTTTGCTATTCTGGACTTGTTGTGACTTGTGTTATTCTGTTTAGGAGCCAGACACCACTCCTTGGACAGTACGATTCATATCGGACACTCAGATACATGCGAGTACATTCTCTGATCATTTTATATCTTGCTTAGAATTCATTCCTGCAGTAGATTACTTGTACTGTCACGATGGTCACACGGATTGGTACAATATGGATCCTTTTTGAGATGTTACCCATAGGGAGCATCGGGTACTACGTGTTATGTGCATTTCACTTACATGGCGTATCACTATGCTTCTTGGTTCACTTGATTACTTGTGACATGTACCCTCATGATCACAGAGTCTCTTGAATCCTACACAGTTGGGTAACCCCCAGACTCCCCATTTATGGGACATCCATGTATCCTCCTTCGCGGGCCTTGCATGGAATCATATAACATAACCTGGCTGGATCCTTGTGTATTGATTGGGGGTACGGGGGAGTAGAAGTGGACATGTAAATAATACACTAGTAGTATCTTCATTGAATCATTCCGTAGTGTATTCATTGAATCATCCCAGGCCATTTATATATTCATGTTGTACTCTGACTCACTAGTCACTGCTAGTCTCTATGTATAGTAGATATTCTATTACAGCTCTTCCTGTTTACATACTGCTTTTCTTTCACTACCTATATCTTACTTTACTGCATGTTCATATTTTCTAACCTGCTATGAATTGTTGAGATGTACTGTGCTCGCTCCTGTCCTGACTGGACCTGTTGAAAATATTACAGAGGACGAGGAGGAGGCTTGCTTGGACACCTACTACGGGGCAGCCTTAGATGACACCTTTGAGCTGGACACCCAGGAGGACCCAACTGTAGCTGAGGATATTCCCCCGACTGTTTAGACTAGATTAGATAGTCTATTATCATTGTAGTCTTGAGACATGTTCTAGTTAGACTCTTATTTGGAAATCAGTTTGTATATTCTTTCATGTTGTAGCTGAGTTATATTTCTCTGGATATTGTTGGGATTATCTTAGTCTATTTCATCTACTTATTTCCTTGAGTTCTATTTCATATCGTGCTAATCTTTTCCTTAGCTGTGATTGAGTTGTTATTGCTATGTCACCCCCATTCGGGGAGTATAAACTGTTTAGAGATATACTGCTAGATGATATGACTTAGGACAGCGTTCTACCGCCGACACTGCGGCGTAGGCTGGACGTACTCACGTCTCGTGCCCTTACTCTAGGGTGCGGGTCGTGACACGTTTTTAGTGGTGGCCCATGCAGGTCTAGACTAGAAGTGTAGTGGTACTCGAACTTGAGTATCACTGCAGCCTGCTATAGGATATAGGACATTAATTTTAAGATACTCAATCACTTTAGGAAAATTTCTTTTATTGCCATCTAAATCCTTTTGTCAGCTGATCCTTTGAATTATAATTGTCCGTCTTTGTTATTTCGCTTCTTTCTCAGAAATTGATACTCTTGTTTGTCTATCTTCAGGATGGTAAAGACTCGATCATAGCGTGCCGTTCCTGAGGATGCTAAAGAGGGGACTGCTACCTCTCAGCCAGCACGGCGAGGCCAGGGGACTGCAGCTCTTGCCACCTCAGCCCGTGTTGAGACCTCGGTAGCCGCAGCAGGGGACATGCACCTACCGGCTCGGAGACAGGACCCGGTTATTCCAGAGGATCCTTACCAGTAGCCACCTCCAGGGATAGTAGACGCAGTGCAGCTGCTAGCCTTCTTCAGGCAGTACATGGAGGGTCAGCAGACCCAGCAGCAAAGGCAGACGGCAGAGCTCACTCGAGGCATTGAGCTGGCAGTGACAGCAGTGGAGGGAGTAGTGGCTCAGCCAGCAGCAGTCCTGCAGCCGTACCAGCCACGGGAGAAAGGCAACCAAGACTTCCAGAAGATGCACCCGAGAGACTTCCGTGGGACAGAGGGGATCCTGTATTCCGATGAGTGGATCGAGCATATGGAGGAGATCTTCAGGCTGGCTAAGATTCCGACGAGGCTCCAGATAGAGGCAGCGGCCAGCATGATGCAGGATCTGGCCCGGACATAGTACCAGACCGACCCGAGGGTCGGCACAGAAGGACTGACTTGGGCAGCATTCAAGAAGCTGTTCAAGGAGAAGTTCTTTCCAAAGGCAGCACTGGGAGCCCTCGAGACTCAGTTCGAGGCCCTAGTTCAGGGGAGACAGTCTGTGGAGGAGTATGCAGAAGAGTTCTACCGCCTGGGCAGATTTGTAGAGGACTTGTCGGAGGCGACGAAGGCCCGGAGGTTCCGGAAGGGCTTGGTAAAGGAGGTCAAGTCCTACACCAAGAACGCCCGCGGTACTACATTTGAGGAGATACTGGTGGACGCACTAGCTGCAGAGGATGATCTTGAGCTTAGGCTCAAGAGAGGGAGAGACCCAGTTGGGGGTATTAGCAGCAGCGGAGGCCAGGCCAAGAGGCCTCACTTTCAGTATCAGCAGCCGAGATGTAAAACCCCTATTTTTTTAAATTTTATTTCATTTTATTTTATTTTTTTATTTTATTAGACTTCAAATAAATTTATACAATTTATGATTTTTTTATTAATTATTAATAATGACCTTAGCCATTGTTAAATTTTTGAACACAAAACTACCATAAATTTTGGCACGGAAGATGTAACAGTGTGCCTTGACTAGTGTACTAGCCATGTGTGGGAAAGCCTCGCCATGGGGATGACCGAACTAGGAAAACCAGGCCGAGTTGTGTAATGACTCATTTAAAATATTTTATTTAACTATTATTTTATTTAATGATTTTGTTGACCCGGTTAGACCAAACCAACCCGAACTGGGCCTAGACCAAACCTAAGCCCAAGTAGACACATGGTGTGACCAAGGTGGCCATGTAGACATATTTTATGTACATAAAAAAATTTCTAAATTATTTTAGAATTTCATGTACAAATTTTAAATCGTTTAAATTATTTGTGCAATTATTGGTATTTTATTATTTAAATAATATTTTACAAAATAGTATATTTTGTGGACCTGAAAAAGAGTGTACATGTTCCTGGTCTCGGATAAGGGTGTGGGGTACAGTTCACCTATTGGAAAGTTTTTATTAATTTATTAGTATTAAATTTATTTTGTAGAGATTTAATAAACATGTTTTCCTATTTAAATATTATTACTAGCTTGAGTTTAATTATTAAGAATTTAATTTATATATATGTAGATATGCTCAAATATATTAAATAATTGAGTAGTTGACATTTAAATGGTATTTGGATTTTAAAAAGATTTTTTGTGTATTTATGGATATATACATATATCGTTATAAATATTTATATATTAAAGTATTGATTAGATAAGATTTAAAGAAAAAAAACTAGGGGTGGGTGGTCGGCCCCACCACCCACAACCCACGAATTTAAACTGCTCATGGAAAGGTGTGGGGAGGGGAACCCAACTCACAGAAGCAATTCTGTAGCCGAATTGTTACTGTGGCTTGATTGTTTTTTTAATTTTTTTTACCTTACATATATAACCATATATATATGTTTTAAAAGGAAACCCAAACCCTAATCTCCTTCCACCTTCTTCCTTCTCTCTCCTCCATCCTCCTCCCTCTCCTCGGCGTGCATGCCAGTCTCGTCGGAGCGACAGCATCCCCATGTCCTGGTCATCACGACGACGACGACAACAACAACAGATTCCCACTTTAAGGTATCCCACTTCCCCGATCGATATCTCTCTCATTTTAAATCCGTTTTTAGATCCGTAAATTCGTGTAGAGAGCCCCCATGACCCTGTATCATCCTCTTCAAATATATTTATTTATTTTGCAAAATTTCAGATTTAATTAGATTAAAAATCTCGATACATCAGTTTTCAAAAATATTAAAAACCCCGTACGAGGTACGTCCCGACAAACCGGGCGACCCCGTCGCGAACCGAGAGTACCGAAAGGTCCGTATCGAATTTGTGGACGTGCGAGAATTGACGGAAGTCAAATTGGTTGCGTGTGCGCGACGAATTTGGTCCGTATCCGTCGCATTTTTGCGTATCGGGCATTTTCAGTATTTTCCAATTACTTTGTGCACACTCATCAACTTGCGACGAAACTTGCGCCATTGGACTCGAAATATTTTTCTGGTCCTGTATGCCAAGTTTAGTCCGATTCTGAGACCGTTGGTCGGGACGCTATTTTGGCGGGCCCACAATTCCACTCAACGGACAATTTTGTGCACGGCCCACCGGAATCCAAAATTGGACATACCGTTGGGTTCGTCTCGTCAAAACAAATCTGTAGACATGTAGTTTAACGACTTTAGAGACCGTAGATTCTAGCACGTATTTCAGTGCAAAGCGGGTCCAACGACGGACATCGTTTTGACCCGAAATTACGAAATTGCCCCTGTTCCAGAATTTAACTTTTGGACAGGCATTTCTTAGGTATATCTTCTTCATCGAGATCATTTTTGATGTTTGTTTCAGCGATTGGATTCATCTGTGATTTTTGAGTTTTGGGTGCTGACACTTGCTACTCTTGGATTTGTCTTTCTCGCACCGCAGGCAAGATACCTTGCCATTATACTGTTTATATTTAGTTTACATTTTATTACATTTTACTGTTTCCAATTCTTACTGTTCTTGATTTACTGTCTGCTCAGTGATATTAGATATACTTTGTTATTATCCTTTGACTGTATATGGACCTAGAGTTAAGGGACTACCGTCTGTAGTGTATCGCATATACCTTGACACAGTTGTACCACGAGGATGTGTGAGATGAGTACATATAGAGATTCTTGTGTGTGGGCTGATCCCCCATGCGCATGCGTTAGGGATAACTGCTAATAGAGGCATGTTAGGAGACTTAGCAGTTAGTAGAGGTATATGAGACATGGAGGTGACTCTGTTAGGCATTGGGTTGGAAGAACAGTTCCTTGACGTA
Source organism: Iris pallida (assembly GCA_029216955.1). NCBI lineage: Eukaryota > Viridiplantae > Streptophyta > Magnoliopsida > Asparagales > Iridaceae > Iris > Iris pallida. The sequence continues at coordinate 12,727 of JANAVB010026605.1, forward strand.
TGGGCCAAGTATGCACTTCCCTATTGCCGGTTATCTCTGCGGGAGATACGGTCCTGGATCCTGATACTGATTTACTGCTAGCCTCTGACATTCGATGAATGTTATGCTTTGAGGTCCCTGGTATCCTGATGGGCCATACCTGAGATTACTGCTACTGAGCCAGAGTGCCCATGCGTTGGAGGTTTGTTCTTAACTGCATAAACACTGTAGTACGGTTAAATTACCTTATTGTCGTCTTGTCACTTATTTCGGTTTGTGGCATATTATATATTCAGTTTATTATGGCATGTTCTTTGTGTATCTTGTTACGTCCCTCTGAGGACATGGTTATCTCTCCAGGTGTGTACTTCTGTGATTTTTGCAGGTGTTCTAGCCAAGGCCGTGATCTTCTCTCTTCTTTCGAAGACGATTGCGCTTGGTTCGTCTCGCTATTTTATCGATCACTTATTGTACATTTTATTTGAGATAGTTGGTAGTGGACTTTGTCTCCGCCCAACGATTGTATACATGACAAATTCAAGGTTGCTTTTATATCATTTATTTATCTAGTGGATGAGATTTAGTTATTATGGTTCTACTGCATTTTACAGCTTATGTAAACATACGAGTTTCCATATATTGGAGTATACTTCGTATGTATGCAGCTGGCATGGATACGTACCTAGTCTTAAGTGTTCTGGGACTGGGGTGTTACATATTTTTGTGGTGGCCCATGCAGGTCGAGTTTGTCACTTCGGTCACGTAATTGTACCGATGTGAGCCTGCAACATAGGATTAGAATCTAGGAATCTCATCTATACAGTTTGACCTCTTCCCTTGACTTCAAATTTGGAACTCTCGTTCGACTTCCTTGAATTGCATCTTGCTTGATTCCTTCCTACCGTCGATTCTTATTTTCGTGCTTAGTATCAACTAGGAAGATGACTACACTAGTATATGTTCATAGGTCACACATATGTCTAGAATAGTTATATTGACAATTGAAATACATTCAAGACTCTAATTGAGTTAAAATGACTTTTTGTGTGAATTAATGATTCGTAATTTGTAAGGTAGGATACTACCAAGGAAGGTTTTAATCTTGAGATTTCTAAATAGTAAACACCATAGGATTGATACTGCAGGAAAAAAATATATATATAGCTAGAATCTTTATATCATTGATTTACGAAATTGATTGGCTTTTCGAGATTTGATATTTATGATTTATTGAGTTATAATTATATATCTTTGCACAAGTATAAAATTGATTTGATTTTCGAGTTGTGATATTTGTGATTTTTGGGTGATAGATATACATCTTTGAACAAATAAAAAATTTATTTGATTTTGAGTTTTGATGTTTATAATTTATTGTATTATAGTTATACACCCTTGAACAGTTATAAATTTGGTTTGAAAATGATCTTAGCATTTAAAAATGGCCATAGAAATTATTTAAAGGGAGTTGTACAACTTGCGATTTTCGTGTTTAGTAAATTTTGAATTTTAAGTGGAAGTATGATGGTGAATTTTCGTTTAAAATATTTGAAAGTCAAGAAAATGATTTTTGAAATTTTTTTATTTTAAATTGTGTCCTATGATGGAGGATTTACCAATCTATTTAGATTTTTGTTTTAAAAAAATGATTTTATGACTGACAAGAGTATTGAAAATTTTAGTTTAATGTGGGATTGCTAATATCAAAAAATTTGGAAGAATTTCGAAAGATGTGATGGAAAGTTATTTTGATTGATTAAAGGAAGTTACCATTTAAAAGTTATGATTTGTTGGAATGACTTAGCATGAATAGAAGCTAAAATTGATGAGAGCATTGAGCTTAATTTTTGAGATTGCTTTTAATATGCTAAGAGTTTTATTATGAGTTATTTAGAAATTTTTGAGTGTTAAATTTTTGATTGATTGTGAAATCTTTATGCATTCGTAAATTAGGAACTCTTGAGTTAAATAGTTAAATTTAAACGTTAATTTTGGAAAGGGTTAGTAGTAACGTGATAAAATTTTGCTTAAGATTTATGAGAGTGATTTAAATTTTTTTATGTTGAATTTGAACTGCTTGAAGTGAATACAATTTTTGTTGGTTTATTTTGAAAGTTTATTTTTGAAACTTTTTAAGGATACTTGTGTTAAATTTTAATGGTAGGTCCCAAGATAACCCTACTGAGTATTCCACACTAATTGCCATGTCACCATGACCATGATAGTGGTATATACACAAGGGTTGTTAGTCATCTACCCAGCTATGTGACTGTATTTCCACCTCGACTTACTCGACCTTCCTTCAATTCTAGATCTTTTAATTGCGACCTCCTAACCCATTTGCATTTGAATAATGATTTAATGGTTCCTTGACTGTATTCATTTAGAAGACTATCTTCTCACTAGCACCGTGCCCCTAAATTATTTTTTTTTACTGGATTCTTTAATTAATTTTACCTCATGCTTTAACTTGATTTTATTAATTTTGTACATTTATTATCACCTCGTAAACTCCCACTTACTATTTTAGATCTTTTGGAGTCCCTTACCATGACTTGGATATTTGGAGTACAACACTACACTTTTTCTCCCACCAAATTCTACATATAAGACCTAGACAAGCCCACCTTCCTGTAGACATATCATGTCCCACCAAAACCCGTCTCCTTGTACTCTATTTCTTGATATGACTTTCTGGTCGAAATGGCCAAACTATAATCTTTACCATGATACCGATATATTTTCGACCACGGATAAGGGTTCAACATCGACTCAATTCTTTCGACCGATATGTGATTTTGTTCTACTTAATTTCCTAAATGCTAACATTGTGCTTTATCTTGATTGCTTGGCCCATTGTCCCATCATACTACTCGCTTAACTCTTGTAAGTTGGGTAGAATACCTCACCACCTAACAAACCTTTTTTCTTGTGAACCATATTAGTAAGTTCACTTAGACTCTAAATTCAGAGGACCCTACCTTATCTAGTCTACCAAGCCATAAATGAAGAAAACACTAGGACAACTGTATAGGCCCATACTTTGGGCGGAACTTAGATTTTAGAAGATCCCGGACTATTTTATTTTCCTGCATCAGTACCTCCCTTGCTCATACTTTGACTATATCATGTTGCTAATGTAGCTTCAGTTTTGCAAGCTTATTTCGTTATCAAGCTTGATCATGACATATTTTATTGGGTGCACCCACTAACATATTGTCTAATCAGAACCGGTGCATGATGGTCTGATCAACCTATTGCACTTTGGTTCGCTTATCACATATTATTCTACGTGGATGGAGACTTAGTAAACTTGCCTTAGAGTCTCATCCGCGACCGCCTTGACAATTCTCTTCTGAATTATTTTTGTCGCCTATGAATCCCGCAATTTGTACTCAATATATAACACCGTCTTTGAAACCTTTGTTGTTCTTGTCTTTTACTTATTTGGAAAGACAAGGCACTATACTTGCTAAGATAGACTCAAGGTATCATCTTTGGTTGCCAATCGGTTAATTATATACAAGTGTAGATAGCTACCGACAGACTCATGTGGCTATATCCTCGCCTTTAACTACTCCTCACTTCTCAACCCTATAATTGTTATCGTGCCCTCCCAATTATTCTGGAGCACTCGAGAATGATTCTAATCGTTCACTTAAATCTAACTTTCAATCAAGACGATTAGTTTCAAGTTTTCTCGAGGAACCACATCTCCCCAAAAGTTTAATTTGTTCTCTTTTGTCTACTCAATTCCTTATTATACCCTAAAAATTGGATATTCAAATTTTGTTACCTTCACTAGCAATCCTTATTTGAACTCCATAACCATGATATATTTTTTATATATCGACTCCACAATTTTCTATTGCATGGTGGTGTTGAACGCCGTTTTATCGCCTCCACCAAATTTAATTGCATTTTTGGTATTGACGAACTCTTCCAATCCCTCAACCCTATCTACCCTATTAATCCTAAATTTCGAGGACAAAATTCTTGTAAGTTGGGTAGGATGTAAAACCCCTATTTTTTAAAATTTTTTTAAATTTTTTTTAATTTTTTATTTTTTTATTAGACTTCAAATGAATTTATACAATTCATGGTTTTTTTATTAATTATTAATAATGACCTTAGCCATTGTTAAATTTTGGAACACAAGACTACCATGAATTTTGGCACGGAAGATGTAACAGTGTGCCTTGACTAGTGTACTAGCCATGTGTGGGAAAGCCTCGCCATGGGGACGACCGAACTAGGAAAACCAGGCCGAGTTGTGTAATGACTCATTTAAAATATTTTATTTAACTATTATTTTATTTAATGATTTTATTGACCTGGTTAGACCAAACCAACCCGAACTGGGCCTGGACCAAACCTAAGCCCAAGTAGACACATGGTGTGACCAAGGTGGCCATGTAGACATATTTTATGTACATAAAAATAATTTCTAAATTATTTTAGAATTTCATGTACAAATTTTAAATCGTTTAAATTATTTATGCAATTATTGGTATTTTATTATTTAAATAATATTTTACAAAATAGTATGTTTTGTGGACCCGAAAAAGAGTGTACATGTTCCTGGACCCGGATAAGGGTGTGGGGTACAGTTCACCTATTGGAAAGTTTTTATTAATTTATTAGTATTAAATTTATTTTGTAGAGATTTAATAAACATATTTTCCTATTTAAATATTATTACTAGCTTGAGTTGAATTATTAAGAATTTAATTTATATATATGTAGATATGCTCAAATATATTAAATAATTGAGTAGTTGACATTTAAATGGTATTTGGATTTTAAAGAGTTTTTTTGTGTATTTATGGATATATACACATATAGTTATAAATATTTATATATTAAAGTATTGATTAGATAAGATTTAATAAGATTTAAAGAAGAAAAAAATAAAACTAGGGGTGGGTGGTCGGCCCCACCACCCACAACCCACGAATTTAAACTGCTCACGGAAAGGTGTGGGGAGGGGAACCCAACTCACAGAAGCAATTCTGTAGCCGAATTGTTACTGTGGCTTGATTGTTTTTTTAATTTTTTTTACCTTACATATATAACCATATATATATGTTTTAAAAGGAAACCCAAACCCTAATCTCCTTCCACCTTCTTCCTCCTCTCTCCTCCATCCTCCTCCCTCTCCTCGGCGTGCGTGCCAGTCTCGTCGGAGCGACAGCATCCCCGTGTCCTGGTCATCACGACGACGACAGCAACAACAACAGATTCCCACTTTAAGGTATCCCACTTCCCCGATCGATATCTCTCTCATTTTAAATCCGTTTTTAGATCCGTAAATTCGTGCGGAGAGCCCCCATGACCCTGTATCATCCTCTTCAAATATATTTATTTATTCTGCAAAATTTCAGATTTAATTAGATTAAAAATCTCGATACATCAGTTTTCAAAAACATTAAAAACCCCGTACGAGGTACGTCCCGACAAACCGGGCGATCCCGTCGCGAACCGAGAGTACCGAAAGGTCCGTATCGAATTTGTGGACGTGCGAGAATTGACGAAAGTCAAATTGGTTGCGTGTGCGTGACGCATTTGGTCCGTATCCGTCGCATTTTTGCGTATCGAGCATTTTCAGTATTTTTCAATTACTTTGTGCACACTCATCAAATTGCGACGAAACTTGCGCCATTGAAATCGAAATATTTTTCTGGTCCTGTATGCCAAGTTTAGTCCGATTCTGAGACCGTTGTTCGGGACGCTATTTTGGCGGGCCCACAATCCCACTCAACGGGCAATTTTGTGCACGGCCCACCGGAATCCAAAATTGGACATACCGTTGGGTTCGTCTCGTCAAAAGAAATCTGTAGACATGTAGTTTGACGACTTTAGAGACCGTAGGATCTGGCACGCATTTCGGTGCAAAGCGGGTCCAACGACGGACATCGTTTTGACCCAAAATTATGAAATTGCCCCTGTTCCAGAATTTGACTTTTGGACAGGCGTTTCCTAGGTATATCTTCTTCACCGAGATTATTTTTGATGTTTGTTTCAGCAACTGGAGTCATCTATGATTTATGAGTTTTGGGTGCTGATACTTACTACTCTTGGATTTGCCTTTCTCGCACCGCAGGCAAGATACCTTGCCATTATACTGTTTATATTTAGTTTGCATTTTATTACATTTCACTGTTCAGTTATTTCCAGTTCTTACTGTTTTTGATTTACTGTCTGCTCAGTGATATTAGATATACTTTGTTATTATCCTTTGACTGCATATGGACCTAGAGTTAAGGAACTATCGTCTGTAATGTATCGCATATACCTTGACACAGTTGTACCACGAGGATGTGTGAGATGAGTACATATAAAGGTTCTTGTGTGTGGGCTGATCCCCCATGCGCATGCGTTAGGGATAACTGCTAATAGAGGCATGTTAGGAGACTTAGCAGTTAGTAGAGGTATATGAGACATGGAGGTGACTCTGTTAGGCATTGGGTGGGAAGAACAGTTCCTTGACGTATGGGCCAAGTATGCACTTCCCTATTGCCGGTTATCTCCGCGGGAGATACGGTCCTGGATCCTGATACTGATTTACTGCTGGCCTCTGACATTCGATGAATGTTATGCTTTGAGGTCCCTGGTATCCTGATGGGCCATACCTGAGATTACTGCTACTGAGCCAGAGTGCCCATGCGTTGGAGGTTTGTTCTTAACTGCATAAACACTGTAGTACGGTTAGATTACCTTATTGTCGTCTTATCACTTATTTCGGTTTGTGACATATTATATATTCAGTTTATTATGGCATGTTCTTTGTGTATCTTGTTACGTCCCTCTGAGGACCTGGTTATCTCTCCAGATGTGTGCTTCTGTGATTTTTGCAGGTGTTCTAGCCAAGGCCGTGATCTTCTCTATTCTTTCGAAGACGATTGCGCTTGGTTCGTCTCGCTATTTTATCGATCGCTTATTGTACATTTTGTTTAAGATAGTTGGTAGTAGACTTTGTCTCCGCCCAACGATTGTATACATAACAAATTCAAGGTTGCTTTTATATCATTTATTTATCTAGTGGATGAGATTTAGTTATTATGGTTCTACTGCATTTTACAGCTTATGTATACATACGAGTTTCCATATATTAGAGTATACTTCGTATATATGCAGCTGGCATGGATACGTATCTAGTCTTAAGTATTTTGGGACTAGGGCATTACACGAGGCAGTTTCAGCCTCGGCCGATTCAGCAGAGGCCAGCCCCTCAGCAGCAGCAGCAGAGGCAGCACCAGCAGGGACAGAGGCAGAGTGTTACTTGTGCCTATTGCAAGAAGCTCGTACATGTCGCCAATGAGTGTCGGAGGAGGCTGGGCCAGTGCCTGAAGTGTGGTTCGGCAGACCATCAGATTAGGGAGTGCCGCATAGTATGAGCAGGCCCAGGAGGAGGAGCCAGGGCTCCAGCAGGACAACAGCGGGGACCAGCCCTGCCGACGCAGCAGCAGAGGTTTGTCCAGCACCAGCAGCATGCCAGGGGAGGCCAGCAGGGGCGAGCTTTCGCCATGGCAGTAGAGGATGCGGAGGCCATCGGAGAGCTGATTGCAGGTTCGATTCTTCTCGACTCCAGTCCAGCATTTGAATTGTTTGATTCTGGTGCATCATATAGCTTCATATCTGTATCTTTTGCGATTAGACACGGTATCATAGCTGAATCGTTGCCTAGGACTTACAATATCACGACCGGGGGTGGCATTATCCTCGTGCGTGATGTTTGTAAGGGCCGGAGAGTAGTTTTGAGAGGCCGTGAGTTGGAGGTGAGCGTGCTCGTAATGCCATTGCCGAACTATGATATAGTACTAGGCATGGATTGGTTGAGCAGGCACCACGCCAGCATCGATTGCAGAGGGGGTAGAGTTCTGTTCAGAGCGCCGGGGGAGCCAGAGTTCGAGTACTCCAGACGTCAGGCAGAGCAGAGCAGCGGAGTCTTCTGTGGAGTCTCGGTCGAGGAGCAGACGATTCTATACCCCTTGATAGCAGAGTATATGGAAGTTTTCCCGAAGGAGTTGCTGGGACTGCCACCAGACAAAGATATAGAGTTCTCGATAGACTTGGTTCCAAGAGCGGAACCCATCTCTCAGCATGTCTATCGGGTGAACAACAGCGAGCTGGTGGAGTTGAAGAAGGAGGTGGATGAGCTACAGGACAAGGGCTTCATCCGCTCGAGTTCGTCGCCATAGGGTGCACCAGTGTTGTTCGTGCCGAAGAAGGATGGGTCAGTACGCATGTGTATTGACTATAGGGCTCTCAACAACCTCACGATCAAGAACAGATACCCACTGCCACGGATCGACGATCTGTTTGACCAGTTGAGCGGAGCTCGGGTATTTTCCAAGATTGATCTGAGGTCGGGATATTACCAAGTGAAGGTGAAGGGGGAGGATATTCCCAAGACCGCTTTCAGGACGCGGTATGGACAGTTCGAGTTTTTGGTTATGCCGTTTGGGCTAACCAATGCACCAGCTGTGTTTATGAACCTTATGAACAAGGTGTTCCATCAGTATCTGGATCAGTTTGTGGTAGTGTTCATGGATGATATCTTGATATATTCCAAGACTGAGAAGGAGCACGAGGAGCATTTGCGGATAGTGCTGGAGATTCTCAGGAAGGAGCGGCTTTATGGAAAACTCTCTAAGTGTGAGTTTTTCCTAGACCGGGTGGATTTCTTGGGGCACGTGGTGACTGGAGATGGTATCTCAGTTGACCCCAAGAAGATTGTAGCAGTTGAGGCATGGACAGCGCCGACTTCAGTTGCAGAGATCAGGAGTTTCCTGGGGCTGGCAGGGTATTACCGGAGATTTATGCAGGATTTCTTCCGTGTTGCAGAGCCGTTGACACGGTTGACCCAGAAGGATACTGAGTATGTATGGTTAGAGGAGTGTCAGGCAGCTTTTGATGAGTTGAAGAAGCGGCTGACGACAGCTCCGATTCTGACATTGCCTTCAGGATCAGGTGGATTCACTATTTATAGTGATGCTTCAGGGAAGGGGCTGGGTTGTGTATTACAGCAGCACGGGAAGGTAATTGCCTATGCTTCTAGGCAGTTATGTCCCTACGAGAAGAACTACCCTACCCACGACCTGGAGCTGACAGCAGTGATTTTTGCTTTGAAGCTGTGGAAGCATTATCTGTATGGTGAGCGGGTGGAGATCTTCACAGATCACAAGAGCCTAAAGTATGTGTTCACTCAGAAGGAGTTGAACATGAGACAACGCAGATGGTTGGAGTTGATGAAGGACTTCGATATTGTACTGCAGTACCACCCAGGGAAGGCCAACGTGGTTGCCGATGCCTTGAGTAGGTATCCGACAGCCATGTGTTTGACCATGGATCGGCATTTGCTTGCCGACTTGAAGAGCCTTGGGATTGAGATGATCGTGCCGGGTGTGCAAATGCAGCTATGTGGGATGCAGATACAGTCAGACTTGATGGACAGGATCAAGGCGGCTCAGTTTCAGGATGTGGCTTTTCAGAGTATCAGAGAGTAGATCAGTATTGGTGTGGGGGATCCTGAGTTCTCACTTGCAGAGGATAGTGCCCTGAGGCACGGTGCCAGGTTATGTGTGCCTAGCGGGGAGCTCAGAGAGCAGATTATGCAGGAGGCCCACAGATCGCAGTACTCTATTCACCCGGGTGCCAACAAGATGTACCGAGATCTGCGGGAGCATGTATGGTGGTCAGGAATGAAGCGGGAGGTGTCCCAGTTCGTAGCTAGTGCTTGGTCTATCAGCAGGTCAAGACAGAGAGGCAGAGGCCTGGTGGATTGTTGCAGCCGCTGCCCATTCCCGAGTAGAAATGGGAGCATATCATGATGGACTTCATTTCAGGATTGCCACGTACTCCAGGAGGGAAGGACGCGATTTGGGTCATCGTGGACATGTTGACCAAATCGGCCCACTTTTTGCCATTCAAGGTGGGTATTTCTACAGAGAGGCTGGCGGAGATGTATATGCAGCAGATAGTCAGGATCTACGGAGTTCCGGTCAGCATCGTCTCAGATCGGGATAGCCGTTTTACTTCCCATTTCTGGAGGAGTCTGCAGACCAGCTTGGGCACTCAGCTCAAGTTTAGTACTGCATACCACCCCCAGACGGACGGACAGTCAGAACGGACTATTCAGACCCTTGAGGATATGCTGCGGACGTGCGTTCTGGACTTTGGAGGTTCCTGGGAGGATCACCTTCATTTGGTGGAGTTTGCCTATAACAACAGTTTCCAGGCCAGCATCGAGATGTCACCTTTCGAGGTTCTGTACGGGCGTAGGTGTCGTACACCCTTATCCTGGGATGATGTTGGTGAGAGAGCTTTACTGGGGCCAGAGATGATTGTAGATGCGGCCGAGAAGGTGAAGCTCATCAGGGACAGACTTCGCGTGGCGCAGGACAGACATCGGCACTGGGCCGATAGCCACCGGAGGCCCTTGGAGTTTGAGGTACAGATTAGAGTAGGAGTAGATTTAGGTTGTTGTTGTTATTATTTTGATCATATTTGTTTATTATTATTAATTGAGACCTTGCTTGTGATTAGGTCGGAGACCAGGTTTTCTTGAGGATATCTCCGACTCGTGGTACGATACATTTTGGTGGAGGCGGGAAGCTTAGCCCGCGCTTCATCGGCCCTTTCGTTATCAGCGGAAGAGTCGGTGATGTGACTTACAGGCTAGACTTGCCGCCTGCACTTGTGGGGGTCCACAACATATTCCATGTATCACAGTTGAGACGGTACGTGGCTGACCCTAGCCATGTGCTAGATCATTCGGAGATTGAGGTGGGCCCTTCTCTCAGTTATCCAGAGCAGCCAGTGGAGATTCTGGATCGACGGAAGAAGGTCCTGAGGAACCAGGTGATACCCTTGGTATGCGTCGCATGGAGGCATCATTCTCCAGGAGAGTCTACCTGGGAGCGGGAGGATGAGATGCGTGAGCGGTACCCCTATCTTTTTGGACCGTGAGGTATACTTACTATCCTTCTCATCAGTTGCGTTTCGCCTTTCAATTTCGAGGACGAAATTCTTTTAAGGAGGGTAGATTTGTCACTACAACATTTCTAGCATGAGGGTAAATTTGTCATTTTTGGGGTAAATAAAATTTATTAGTATTAATTAGAATTTATGGGAATTTTTAGGATTTATTTTGGATTTATTTGGACTAGTTTGATTTTGGACTAGTTTTGACTCATGTAGACCAACCTAGGAACTAACCATTGTTAGTTGGGCTTGGTTAGGTCAAGTGGACTCTAGTCTAACCTAGTGTGACTCAAGTTAGTGGTTAATGATTCATTAGAACTTGAATTAGGAATTTAGGAATCAAGTTATTTGTTAAATGGCTTGTGATTACACAAGTCATTTTGTGACTTAGCTAGATAGGACTAACAAAACCTAGCTCAACCCTAACACAAAGCCAAGTGGCCGGCCACCCTAGCTAAACCTAGGGATTCCCCCATTATAAATATTCTCCTAGTTTTTAGGGCTAGCCTCTTTTAAGGTTCTTTCAAAGTTCTAAGGAAAGAGGTGAGTCCCATCTTCCTAAAATCATTAAAAATCCATTTTAAATCCTTTTTCCTTCAAACCAATTCCATTAGGTCCTAAATTTCTTCCTCTTGCTGCTGGTATATTTTATTTGCAGGGAAACAACAATTTTTGAAAGTTTGGGTGGCTGGAGGAATCTCTCCATTTTAGTTTTGTGAAGGTTTCTTCACCAATAGGTAACTTCTCCATTCCTCCATGGATTTCCACTTTGTCTTCACCAATAGGAAGCCCTAAGGGTCCCCCTAAGGTCTGGATAGTTTTTGTGTCCTGTGTCATTGGATTCGTGTCCGTTCTGGACACGTATTAGTGACCACAACTTAGTGTTCGACGAAATACCTCAAAGGGCATTTTGATCGAATTAATTCTTTGTGTTTGAATAGGAATCTTCATTTTGTTCTCGCTTACACGTTTCTGGGAGACTGAGGTGGTTTTCGTGTCGTGTCGTGTCGAAATCGATGCGTGCACACACACGGGTGCACACGCGCGCGCACTATGGTTCGATCCCCTGCTGTTCGGGGCTTGGTGTGCAGTATACACACCACTTCGACGCACACAAATTGACACGCGTGTGGTGTCCGTGACTGACACGAGGTTCGTGAAGTGTCATGAGCTTTCGTGTCGTATTGGATACGCATGTGCCCGTGCACGTGTCGTGCACTGTGTGTATCAGTGTTCCTAGATATGTGCTCCTGTGTTAATGGTTTTAATGCTTCTAATTTCTGTTTTAAATTGCTATTTAGATCCTATATGTGATGTATAATCTCTGATAATATTAGATTACATGTTAATTCGGATTAAAGTGGAGAATTGGGTTCTAATTGGGAATTTCTGCTATTTTCTGATACATTCTGATACGGGGTGGATCAGTGTTTTCCCTAACTTAATTCCCTGTTTTAAATTGTATTCCTCACTGTTTATGTATCCCCACATGTTACAATTAATATTAGCTAAGTATTTAAATTCAAATATAGGCTTTTGGAGTTGTGAAATGGGATATTAGTATTGGGTTGGTTTTTTTCAAAACTGTTATTGAACCTGAGTCAAAAACTAAGAATTGATGCCTGTTTTTCCCCCTATAATCTACTGAGTTTGGAATGTTGTTAATATGTTGATTTTCCATTCTTTTTAAGATGTATAGACTGAGTTGGTTTTTCTTTAACTGAGATTCATTGCTAAACCTGAGTTTGGTGTCTTCTTGTTTTCGAAATGGGGACTGAAACTGGAAATATGGAATGTTAGTTACTGATTTTTCCCTCCTTCTGTTCTTCTCTTAAACCTGAGAAAGGATTCAATGTTAACATGCCAACCTGAGATTACCTATGTTGTACTGTTGTTTTTTCTGAAACTTGGAGATGGTTATGTTGTACTGTCTTCTTTTGATGTGTAATTAAATTGTTAACTTCCTTTTCCTGTCACACTATAGTTCATTATTTCTTTCACTGTTGTTCACTGATTGCTTTAAGGTTTTATAATTCATAACACTAGCTTACATGACCTACATGCCTAAAACTGAGAATTACATAGGGTTTAACTTGAATGAATTGCCTAGGAATTGTAGGATTGATAAATGAATCAAATTCCTTACCTATCCTGTGTGTTTCCCCCCACTGTTATGAGTATTTCCCTCACTGCCTTGTATTTTCCTGAACACTCTCACAAGGCACATCCTTTCACTGCTACTTATTTCCTGTCAACATATTCTTGATTGTTCCTCCATTTATACCTGATCACACTGTCCAGTTTGGACTGCCTATTAGCTTTTCCTATGTAGCTATTTGAGTTTGTTCACTATGATAGACTGGGAAATTGTTCCAGTTATTAACCTGAGAATTGTGTTAACTAGTTCTCTCCCATTCACTGTTTTTCCTGCACACTAGACACATGTGTACTGTTTTCCTCTTTACTGATTGATTGCTTTCCTGTGTAGATTAATTCCAGGATCTTGTTATTCCTGCTGAACACTTATACATTGTTGGTAATTCCTGTACACACCAGTTCACTGTCATAATGTTTTTTCCTGTACACTTAGCCAATGCACATCACACACTCAATAATAACACACTTGCAATGTCTGTGTACATTGCCACACTCTTGTTTTGCCATGAACACACACTTTATTACCTGTCAGCACACACACACCACCACTAGCCCTCTCTCTCTTTCTCAAATTGTTTAAGTGTTGTTGTAGGCTAGGTTGTTAGGACACAACATGTATGTGTGAATTGTATAATGTGTGTGAGTGCATATATTGGTATATACGTTCCTTGTAGCTGGTGATGTAGGGTTACTTTTAGTCTAGATTTTGGGTAGTGTATATTGTGATGCTAATGTATGGTGTTTAGTGAGATAGTGATTTATTAAGAGTCTAGAAATTAGCTAGGCTATTTTATGATGTGACTAGAATAGGCTTGCTCAGCCTTGATAGGAATGGTGCTAGCTAGTATAGGTTGGAATAGCCTAGTTTAGACTCAACTAGACTTGGTTGACCTAGTTGACTTCTAGGGTTGACCAAAGTTGACCAAGAGTTGACTTTGGCATAGATTGACTTAGAATCATGTAGAATGCATAGTAGGACTCCATTTTGCTATTCTGGACTTGTTGTGACTTGTGCTGTTCTATTTAGGAGCCAGACACCACTCCTTGGACAGTACGATTCATATCGGACACTCAGATACAGGCGAGTACATTCTCTGATCATTTCATATCTTGCTTAGAATTAATTCCTGCAGTAGATTACTTTACTTGTACTGTCACGATGGTCACATGGATTGGTACTATATGGAACCTTTCTTGAGATATTATCCTTAGGGAGCATCGGGTACTATGTGTTATGTGTGTTTCACTTACATGGCGTATCACTATGCTTCTTGGTTTACTTGATTACTTGTGACATGTACCCTCATGATCACAGAGTCTCTTAAATCCTACACAGTTGGGTAACTCCCAGACTCCCCATTTATGGGACATCCATGTATCCCCCTTCGCGGGCCTTGCATGGAATCATATAACATAACCTGGCTGGATCCTTGTGTATTGATTGGGGGTACGGGGGAGTAGAAGTGGACTTGTAAATAATACACCAGTAGTATCTTCATTGAATCATTCCGTAGTGTCTTCATTGAATCATCCCAGGCCATTTACATGTTCATGTTGTACTCTGACTCACTAGTCACTGCTAGTCTCTATGTATAGTAGATATTCTATTACATCTCTTCCTGTTTACATACTGCTTTTCTTTCAGTACCTGTATCTTACTTTACTGCATGTTCATATTTTCTAACTTGCTATGAATTGTTGAGATGTACTGTGCTCGCTCTTGTCCTGACTGGACCTGTTGAAAATATTATAGAGGACGAGGAGGAGGCTTGCCTGGACACCTACTACGGGGCAGCCTTAGATGACACCTTTGAGCTGGACACCCAAGAGGACCCAGCTGTAGCTGAGGATATTCCCCCGACTGTTTAGACTAGATTAGATAGTCTATTATCATTGTAGTCTTGAGACATATTCTAGTTAGACTCTTATTTGGAGATCAGTTTGTATATTCTTTCATGTTGTAGCTGAGTTATATTTCTCTGGATATTGTTGGGATTATCATAGACTATTTAATCTCCTTATTTCCTTGAGTTCTATTTCATATCGTGCTAATCTTTTCCTTAGCTGTGATTGAGTTGTTATTGCTATGTCACCCCCATTCGGGGAGTATAAACTGTTTAGAGATATACTGCTAGATGATGTGACTTAGGACAGCGTTCTACCGCCGACACTGCGACGTAGGCTGGACGTATTCACGTCTCGTGCCCTTACTCTAGGGTGCGGGTCGTGACACACAAAGTCGGTCGCACTACCTGTCGAAATTTGCTCGCACATTTTCTTCAGGTACGGATCATCCTTCTGAGCGACCATGATCTTTTCCAGCAAACTCGGCTCTAACTGAAGCTGCGCCAACTGTACATCCCTGAATCGAACCCGAAGATCGATGTCCATTTCTTATAAATCTTGTAGTAGTCTGCGGTTGATGGACAGCGAGGCAAGATATTTTCGACTAAGAGCATCCGCCACCACATTCCCTTGCCCGGAGTGTAGTCGATCATCAAGTCATAGTCTTTGATCAGTTCGAGCCAGCGCCTCTGTCGCAAGTTCAATTCCTTCTGGGTGAAGAGATACTTGAGGTTCTTGTGGTCGATATAGATTGTGCACGCCACACCATATAGATAGTGACGCCATAATTTTAATGTGAACACAATCGCCACTAACTCCAAGTCGTACGTAGGATAGTTCTTCTCGTGCGGCTTTAACTGTCTGGAGGCGAAGGAGATCACCTTGTTTCACTGCATGAGCACACATCCCAAGCCCTGGCCTGAAGCATCGCTGAATATCTGAAAACCCTCTGGCCCATCCAGAAGTGCGAGTATAGGTGCTCCATGCATAGAGTGGACACCTTTCATCACCGAGGCGGATGTAGCCAAAACAAAGGCTTGGGACGCACAACTACTGGGATTGAATTTCTTCACAGTCGAAGACAAAGCGCTCATCTAGAAAAACCCCGTCCCCAAGGACGGTAAAGGGAAGCAAGCCATGACTGTTAAAATCTCCAAAGGTTCAGCATTAATGAACCAGAAGCCGGTGGAAGCACCAAAGCCGAAGGAACCTACTCCTTCAACAATGAAGACACGCTAGAACACTTCAACATGTTGATGAAGGGTGACAAGCTTTAACTCCAGCCTCCTAAGCGTCCTGACAAAGTGGAAAAGGTGGACAATCCAAATTATTGCCACTACCACTAGTACGTTCACCATTCAGTTCAGATGTTTTCTGAAAACAGAGACTCAAGACGATGTTGTCCCCATCCGAAGGACCACAATGGAAGTAGTCAACCTTCGAACGGCTTATGATAATACCCAAGGCCTTATCCCACTTACGATGCTTTGAGGCAAAGTTATGTGGATCCATCCTGATCTTTCCCCAGATATGATATAGACTGCAGCATGCTTTGTCAAAGAAAAAAGTTAAGTCGTGTCGTATCATTTCTACCTCGACGGATGACACTCTGGTTACCACTCGGTCGGCTCACCAGCGAGAGGACCACCAGGCTTTAGAGGAAGAAGTACCTCCACCTACTGCTCCCATTGCACCTGATGCATCGGAAGCAGGTCCATCTCAAGCTCCTGCACCAGATAAGCAGAGGCAGAAGGAGGTGCGCTTTGACAAACCTCTAAGGAAAGACTCGGCAGTAGGGTTAATCCAGCCCTACAACTTCTAGATATTGGCGCAACTTGCCAATAATCTAGCCAGGCTGTCGCTCTTCGAGCTCCTTTGTCTCGCCAAAGAGACTCTGGACGTCCTCAGCAAGGCTCTGCAAAACGTCGATTCCTTCCTCACCCAGGTGCAACCACCCAAGGAAGCCTTGTAAACCCCCGTAATTTTAGGGTTTCTTTATTTTTTAAATGAATTATTTTCAATAAATAATTTTATGATAGTTAATTTTGATCATTAAATGTACTTTTCATGACTGAGATTTTTGGAGCGCTAGGGATGTCAGTCATACGAAACTTTCTTCATGAGTTTTGTAGTAGGCAAGATTATCTTCATTTTTGATATATCATGTCCCACTCAAACTTGTTTCCTTGTATTCTATTTGTATTGCACAACTTTCTGGTAACTTTAGGCCAACTAATCGATTATCGTAATACTTGACCTAACTTCCAATTTAATTTCAGAGCTCGATATCGATCCAACCTAATCGACCCAATATTTTATGCATATAAATTCAAGTATTTGTATATACCATTTTATTTTCTTAATCCCAAGCCAAGCCCAAAACTTTGTGAGCCCACAACCTATTAACTATACCTCTGTTTGGAATGAGAAACAATAGCACATGCTACTGTACATCCCTCTCTCCCTCGTCTTCGAGCAAGTAGGCCTCTGTGCCATCTGCCAACCTGCAGACACGGCACATGTCATGCTCGTATGGTCGACAGGCCACCAGCTGGCCGACGACCACTCCCTCCTCCTCCTCCTTTGTATACACTCACTCTCCTCCTTCTTCTCACATTTCCTTCTTCATCATCTCCCCTTATTTCCTATCGCCGACCACCTGCGTGACGCTACCGCCGGTGTAAACCCCTGTATTATCCCAATTAATCTTATTATTTTAATTAATTTTAGAATATTTATTTGGTAGTCATTTATTAGTTTTAGTAAATATACGTATATATAATGTATATGTGTGCAAGCTCGTACCTTATGCTACTAAATATAGTTATATTAAAAATTAGAATTTTAGAGAAATTGATTATATTTTTTATAGAATTTATTTGGGCATTTTTTTGATTTGAAAATCTTTTCAAACCAATATTTCCTCCAATCCTTACACCTAATCCTTCCTCAAATCTACTCTTAATATAAACGTCATAGATTAATTAGGATTAAAATCCTCCTCTCTCTCGTAAATCCCAAGAACCATATATATAAGTATCGGCCAAATAGCCGAGGTATCCATCGCCAAACTTGTCGCTACCTCGTGCTCGAGTGCTGCAACCTCAACCCAAAACCCTTTATACCCGAGCTCCCCCACCTTTTGGCGACCCCCTCTGGGCGCCTACAACCGCCAGCGCCGCCGTGTGACACCGGGGAGGCCCAGAGAACCGACAACAACCCGAGTCACCCCTGTTCGAGTACACCATCAGGTACTCCTCTCCTCTCTAACTTTTTTCGATTCTACTCGATGAAATTTTGATCTGTGAATTGCTATAGGAAAACCATATACCCTCTTCGAAACCCTTTAAAGGGATTTTGACCTCGTACCCTAGATCGGCGCTGATATCGATGCGAAGTCGAGTCGATACAGCCTCGAAAATAGAGCATCAAACCAGTTTTGAAACCTAACATGGAAGCTAATTTTCAGTTCAAATACTGGAGAATTTGACAAACCAATTAAAGACAGTCATAGACAACCTAACCGAGATCACAACGCACTTCGTAGAATCAAATTTAGCTTATTTTACAGAAAGTTCTGGATTGATGAACTTGTGATAAAAACTGCTTTAAAAATATTTAAAAATTTAGAATTCTGTCTGATACGGCATGCGCCCCGACAAATCGGGCGACGTGGTCGCACACTATATGTATTGAAAGGTGCGTATGGATGTTTTCGACGTGTGGGAACTGACATAACCTAATTTCGTTGCGTGTGCGCGTCAAAATCAGTACGTATCCGCCAGGATACCCCGTATCGACATTTTACAAACTTGGCCATAACTTCGTGCACGTTTGTCGGATCGACACGAAACTTGGGCCATCAGGACCGAATCATTTTTTTGGTCATGTGTGCCAAGTTTGGTCCGATTTGAGAAGGTCGATCGGAACGCCTATTTGGCGGGCCTGGGACCCGCTCTAACGGGCAAATTTGTGTGTGGCTCGCTGGAATCCAACTTTGGACATACGGTTGGGTTCATCTCCTCAAACTGAATCTGTAGACATATAGTTTGACGATATTAGAGACCATAGTCTTTGGCATGCATTTCGGTACAAAATGGCTCCAACGGCGGACATCGTTTTGACCCAAAATTACGATTTTATCCCTGTTCCAGAATTAGATTTTTGGACATGCGTTATCTATATATCTCTCTTATTTCGAGTATGTTCTTGATGTTTGTTTCAGCATCAGGAGTCGTTTGGTGATTGTGACATTTTTTTGTGGATATAGTGATTCGTGGACTTGCCACCTTTGCTTCACCAGGCAAGATACCTTGCAACCTTACTATGTGATTACATATTCTTATTTTCCGTTGCTATTTTCAGCATTTCTTATTTGTTGATTATAAAATTGTGCATCCAAGTCATAATTGGGTGCAAGCGACTCTATCGGTCATTTTTTTGCTTTTATTTATTTCTCTTGCATTGACTTAGTCTAGTGACCATCCATTATTGATGAGGTATTGGTATATCTCATACGGCCTAGACACTTGCTTTACTACGTGTTGTGAGTCACATATAGGATACTCACCCGCGTAGTCGGCTGGCCGTCGATACGTATGGAGCGTGCGATAGAAAGGAGCAACTGCCAATAGAATTACATGTTAGAAGACTTGATGGTTACTAGAGGATCATATCAGTCATGGAGATGATGATACTAGTCATTGGGTGGGGAAAACAATACCTGACGTATGGGATTCTTTGCACTTTCCTGATTACCTGTGCGCTCCACCAGAGACACAGGCTCCAAGTGCCCTCTGACGTTTCCCAGAACGTTATGGACGTACCCCTTGCACATGATGCCCTCTAACGATATTCGGATGTTACGGACGTAGGCCCCTGGTGCCCTATATGGGGACTATGCCGATCCCATATACAGCCAGGGATCATGCGTCGAAGGATTGTTTCTCAATTGCATATTCACAGTAGAATGTCAGGAACACTATTGCATACCTCCCCCTTTCTTTTCTATTATATTAGCAAAGTTTATATGGCATGGTCTTTTCTTGTATGTTACTACGTCCCTCTGAGGACATAGTTATCTCTCCAGGATTAGACAACTTCCCGCAGGAGTACGGAGCGGCTCTAGATCCAGCTTACATTAATGACGAGACAGTTCATACTGATTTCTAGTCTATTCATTATTTAAGACATTAGTGGATATTTTACATCTCTTTTCTTTCTATTTTGTGGAGGTTGGACTCCGATCTTGTGAGACTATTTTCATAGCTGTTTGGAGTGAGTATGTTCACCCGACTATCTTTTGATACACTTATTTATTATCTGGACTCTGTTATTTTATGTGTTGTGCTGTGATGAGATTAGATTATATTATATTCTGGCCTATGATTATATTATACAGCTTATATACTTATACGAGGATTCCATATATTGGATTATTTTTCGTATATGTGCAGCTGGCATGTTTGCGGACTTGGTCCTGAGTATTTTGGGACTGGGGCGTTACATGTTTTTGTGGTAACCCATGCAGGTCAGAAAATATTGTTGGGTTATATGACTATGCCCAACAAGCCTACATATAGGAATAAGAATAGTATCTCATCCAGAACTACTACCTCCTTTAACTTCAACCTTTTAGAAACTTCCTTGATTATTTGATTTACCTCGTATCTAACCTTTCCTAATATCGTCCTATTTTTCCTCGTGCTAACAGTATGAATCTAAGAAGCGGATGTACTTCTGCCTTGGCCCTCACATCTGGTAAAGAGGCTACCTTGGAGGGACAGAATCCTCCAATGACTCCGGTGACACCATACCAGCCAGGACAGTCGCAGCCTACTACGACGCCGACGATGGTGCATCCAGAGATTGCGACACCCCAGTCTGCCAGGCTGGACATACCACTATCGTGCCCTTAGAAAGGAATATACCACTGCCTCCACCACCCCCATTCCCTCAGCAGTTTCCACCACAGTCGGGACATCAGATGCCTCCACCACCGACTGATGGGAGCCCTACTTCCCAGTTTATGTACGCTATGATGCAAGCTCAGTGGCAGCAGACTGAGCTAATAAGACAGACTATGATGGCAGCTTTGGCTAGACTCCCACCTCCACCTCCGGCACCGGTACCAGCACTAGCACCGGCTCTGCATCCTTATGAAGGCTCTATCAAGAACTTTACAAACATGAACCCTAATGCCTTCAGAGGAATAGAGAAGCCACTAGAGGTGTCACAATGTCTCATTAGTACGGAGAAGCTACTGAAGGCATCCTAGTTGCCAGCTCGAGATTGGATGACAGCAGTGGACCTACTATTAGAGGATAATGCACACTACTTATGGAAGGCAGAAGAGAGAAGATTAGACGCTGGGATCACCTGGAAGCAGTTCTTTGATCTATTCTATGAAAGATTCTTCCCCATCTATTTTCGAGATGGTCTCTACGACCGGTTCCTTCATCTGAAGCAAGTAAATATGACGGTTGATGAGTATGACTCAGAATTCAATCGCCTGAGTAGATATGGTATGGGATTGATCCCGACAAGGTAGAGAAGATGAGTAGATTCCATCAGGGGCTTGTACCAGAGCTCAAGTCTTATACGACTACCCAGTCTCGAGTCTCCCATTTAGCTGTCTTGGAAGAAGCTCGTGCTCAGGATATTCGTCGCAAGGAGCAGCAACAGACATTAGGACGCCATACACCAGTAGTTGCACCAACCCGAGCTACTCAGGGAGGACCTATCAGGAGGCCCACAAGACAGCACCAGTAGAGGCCCTCACCTTATCATAAGCCCATTTGCCATTACTACGGAAAGCAAGGATATCGCCAGAATGACTACAGGACTTGCCTTGGATTGTGTTTGAGATGTATATCCAACCAGCACATGCTCAAGGACCGTCCAGAGTAACAGGCAATAGTACATCCATGGCTGAACCCGAGGCCTACAGCCCCAGTACTTTCAGCTCCTCGGCCAGCAGCAGGAGCACCTCGTCCACCATTGCCTTCTCAGGGCGTACAATACAACAAGGCCAGAGCTCAGAGACCAGGACAGAATTATAGGCCAGCATTCTCACTTACTGTTGAGGATATAGAGCCAGAGGCAGAGGTTATAGCAGGTATTTTTTTAGTTGCTTCATTTTCTGCCATTATATTATTTGGCACTGGAGCTATTCATTCATTCATAGCCACTAGTTTTGCCACTAGACATAGCATTCCTGTCATACCCTTAACTAAGAACATTAGAATCCTCACTGGAGGAGGAGTTTTACCTGTTAGTGGTATTTGTAGACTTTGTCCTATAGTGATATATGGTAGAAAGATAAAGGTATGACTTCTTGTATTTCCTATGCTGACATTCGACGTGGCCCTTGGAATGGACTGGTTGAGCCATCATTTTGCTCTTATAGACTGCCATAGGGTGGTATTGTCTTTAGACCACCAAATACAATGGAGTTTGAGTTCACCAAGGAAGACGGAGAGAGTTGTGATGCATCCATAGTGGGGACTCACATGATGATACAGGACACCCCTCATGATCCTGTCATCACGGAGTTCGAGGATGTATTTCTTTAGGATTTGCCAAGACTACCACTTGACTGAGATATTGAGTTTTCTATTGAGCTTATTTCGGGGGTCGAGCCTATTTTGTCCCGAGTATATCGACTAGCACCCAAGGAGTTGGTAGAGATGAAGACACAAATTGACGACTTGTTAGAGAAAGGCTTTATTCGTGCCAGCACGTCACCATGGGGAGCGCCCGTTCTTTTTGTGCCTAAGAAAGATGGGACAGTACGCATGTGCATCGACTACAGAGCTTTGAATACAATGACAGTAAAGAACAAGTATCCCTTGCCGCGTATAGACGATCTATTCGATCAACTGAGTGGAGCAAAAGTATTCTCCAAGTTCGACTTACGATCGGGCTATCACCAACTGAAGGTTGGAAGGAAGACATTGTGAAGACGGCTTTTCGATCAAGGCATGGACACTACGAGTTCTTGGTCATGCCTTTCGGTTTGACCAAAGCTCCTGCAGTTTTCCTGAATTTAATGAACAAGATCTTTCACCAGTACTTGGACAAATTTGTGATAGTCTTTATAGATGATATCTTGATTTACTCCAAGAGTCAAGAGGAGCATGAGCAGCATCTACAGATTATTTTGGGAACATTGAGGAATGAACAACTTTTTTTGAAGCTTAGCAAGTGTGATTTCTTTCTCAAGGAGGTATCATTTTTTGGACATATTGTTACTGGAACGGCATATTGGTAGATCCGAAGAAGATCACACAAGTCAAGTCATGGCCTGCTCCCACATCAGCTTCCGAGTTGAGAAGTTTTCATAGACTTGCGGGTTATTACCGAAGGTTCGTAGAAGATTTCTCTCGAATAGCAGGGCCTATGACTCGACTAACATGCAAGGATCAGGAGTTTGTATGTACAGATGAGTGTCAAGCCACTTTCGACGAGTTGAAGAAGTGCTTGACCATGACATCAATCTTGACATTACCTTTGGGCCCAGGAGGATTTGTGATCTACAACGACACATCCGGGAAAGGATTAGGATGCATATTGATGCAGCAAGGTCATGTAGTAGAACACGCATCGAGACAGTTGAGGGTGCACGAGAAAAATTATTTGACCCATGATCTGGAGCTCGCAGCAGTTATCTTTGCCTTGAAGGTATGGAGACACTACTTGTACGGCAAAAAGGTTGACATCTACACTGAACATAAGAGCCTCAAGTACGTGTTTACACAAAAAGGGTTGAATATGCGACAACGACATTGGCTGGAGTTGATGAAGGATTACGAGATCGAGCTACATTATCATCCGGACAAGGCTAATGTTGTGGCAGAGGCATTAAACCGTAAGCCCACGGCTCATTTCTTGACTAAACAGCGAGAGTTGATTGGAAACTTGCAGAAGCTTGGTATTGAGATAGTATTGTCTGGAGCAGATGGCGTATTAGCCAATCTCCAAGTGCAATCATCATTAATAGAGTGCATCAAGGCAACATTGCCCACTGATGCTAGATTTTGACGGCTTAGAGAGAGGACTGAAGCAGGAGAGCAGACGGGATTGAGGATTCATCACGATGTGACATTGCGATGTGGGGATCATATTTATGTTCCCAATGGCGAGCTACGACATGAGTTAATGATGGAGGCACACAGTTCGGCTTACTCTATACATCCCGGAGGAACTAAGATGTACCGGAACTTACTGCAGTATTATTGGTGGCACGAAATAAAGCGAGAGATAGCTCATTTTGTGGCCAAGTGTTTGGTATGCCAACAAGTGAAGGCTGAGCACCAGAGGATGGCCGGATTGTTGCAGCCGCTACCCATTCACGAGTGGAAGTGGGAGCACATTATGATGGACTTCGTCACAGGATTTTCTCGGAGTCCTAGTGTACGAGATGCAGTATGGGTGATCGTTGATAGACTTACCAAGTCGCCCCACTTCTTACCTTTTAAAGTAGGACAGTCCACAGAAATTTTGGTGGACATGTACATGAAGCAAATAGTGAAGCTACACAGTGTACAAGTTATCATCGTATCGGATCGTGACTCAAGATTCACCTCATACTTTTTGAGTAGTATGCAGAACAGTTTGGGTACGCGTTTGAAGTTTAGCACAACGTACCATCTACAAACAGATGACCTGTCAGAGCATACTATACAGACACTAGAGGATACGTTGAGAGCGTGTATGCTTGACTTTGGCGGATCGTGGGAGGACCACCTTCATCTTGTAGAATTTTCCTACAACAATAGCTATCAAGCGAGCATTCAGATGGTTTCGTTTGAAGCATTGTATGGTAGAAAGTGTCGATCTCCTGTCTATTGGAGCGACATAGAAGAATGACAGATATTGGGTTCCGAGTTGGTGTTGAGCACTGTGGAGAAGGTTAAGAAGATATAGGACCATCTGCGAGCAGCGCAAGATCATCAGAAGCAGTGGACAGATAATCGTCGTCGACCTTTGGAGTTCAAGGAAGACGACCATGTTTTCTTCAAGATATCCCCCACTAGAGGCAATATTCGATTCGGAGGATGTGACAAGTTGAGTACAAGATACATCGGCCCTTTTGATATCTTGGAGCATGTGGGAGAAGTTGCTTATAGATTGGCCTTGCCACCATCGCTAGAGTGAGTACATAACGTGTTCCACGTGTCTCAGTTGAGGAGGTACGTGACAGACAAAAATCATGTGCTTGATCACTCCGAAATCATAGTTGGACCGAGTTTGTCGTATGAAGGGCAACCGGTAGGTATCCTCGATAGCCGAGTGAAGGTGTTATGGAATCAATCAATACCATTGGTTCGCGTGGCATGGAAGCATCACTCGCCAGGAGAGTCTATTTGGGCGAGGACGACATTGGGAATCGCTACCAGCATTTGTTTGACAACCAAGGTATATCTTACACATAATAGTCTTTATAGCTTCTTGCATTGCATTCGACCCCCTACCCTAGTCTAATTTCGAGGATAAGTTGGATAGGATGTAAACGTCCATATTATCCCAATAATCTTATTATTTTAATTAATTTTAGAATATTTATTTGGTAGTAACTCATTAGTTTTAGTAAATATACGTATATATAATGTATATGTGTGCATGCTCGTACCTTATGCAACATTTATATTAAAAATTAGAATTTTAGAGAAATTATTTATATTTTTTTATAGAATTTATTTCGGCATTTTTTTATTCGAAATTTTTTTCAAACCAATATTTCCTCCAATCCTTAAACCTAATCCTTCCTCAAATCTACTCTTAATATAGACGTCCTAGATTAATTAGGATTAAAATCCTTCTTTCTCATAAATCTCTGGAACCATATATATAAGTATCGGCCAAATAGCCGAGGTATACATCGCCAAACTTGCCACCACCTCGTGCTCGAGTGCTATGACCTCAACCCAAAACCCTTCATCCCCGAGCTCCCCCACCTTTTGGTGACCCCCCTGACCGCCTGCAACTGCCAGCACCGTCGCGTGACGTCTAGGAGACCTACGGAACCGACAACAACCTGAGTCACCCCTGTTCGAGTACACCGTCAGGTACTCCCCTTCTCTCTAACTTTTCTTTGATTCTACTCGATGAAATTTCAATCTGTGAATTGCTGTAGGAAGAACATATAACCCTCTTTGAAACCCTTCAAAGGGATTTCGACCTCGTACCCTAGATCGGCGCTGAAATCGACGGGAAGTCGAGTCGATACAGCCCGAAAATAGAGCATCAAACCAGTTTTGAAACCTAACGTGGAAGCTAATTTTCGGTCCAAATACTGGAGAATTTGACAAACTAATTAAAGAAAGTAAGAGACAACCTAACCGAGATCACAACATACTTCGTAGAATCAAATTTAGCTTATTGTACAAAAAGTTATGGATTGATGAACTTGTGATAAAAACTGCTTTAAAAATATTAAAAATTTACAATTCTGTCTGATACAGTGTGCATTCCGACAAACCAGGCGACATGGTCACGCACTATATGCATCGAAAGACGCGTATGGATGTTGTCGACGTGTGGGAACTGACGGAACCCGATTTTGTTGCGTGTGTGCGACGAAATCAGTGCGTATCCGTCGAGATACCCCCACATCGACATTTTACAAACTTGGCCATAACGTAGTGCACGTTCGTCGGATCGACACGAAACTTGGGCCATCAGGACCAAATCATTTTTTTGGTCCTGTGTGCCAAGTTTGGTCCGATTCTGGGAAGGTCGACCAGAATGCCTATTTGGCAAGCCCACGACCCGCTCTAACAGACGAATTTGTGTACGGCCCGCCCAAATCCAACTTTGGACATACGGTTGGATTCATCTCCTCAAACTGAATCTGTAGACATGTACTTTAACAACTTTAGAGACCATAGACTTTGGCACGTATTTCGGTGCAAAATAGGTCCAACGGCGGACATCGTTTTGGCCCAAAATTACGATTTTGCCTCTGTTCCAGAATTATATTTTTGGACAGGTATTTTCAAGGTATATATCTTATTTTGAGTATGTTCTTGATGTTTGTTTCAACATCCGGAGTCGTTTGGTGATTGTGACATTTCTTTTTTGCGGATATAGTGATTCTTGGACTTGCCACCTTCGCTTCACCAGGCAAGATCCCTTGCCACCTTACTCTGTGATTACATATTCTTATTTTTAGTTATTATTTTTAGCATTTCTTATTTATTGATTATAAAACTTTGCATCCAAGTCACACTTGGGTGCAAGCGACTCTATCGGTCATTTTTTTGCTTTTATTTATTTCTCTTGCATTGAGTTAGTTTAGTGACCACCCATTGTTGATGAGTTATTGGTATATCTCATACGGCCTGGACACTTGCTTTACCACGTGTCGTGAGTCACATGTAGGACATGCACCCGTATAGTCGGCTGACCACCGATAAGTATGGAGCATGCGACGGATATGAGTAACTGTCAATAGAATTGCATGTCAGAAGATTTGGTGGTTACTAGAGGTTCATATCAGTTATGAAGATGATGATACTAGGCATTGGGTGCGGAGAACAATACCTGACATATGGGCTTCTTTATAATTCCCTGATTACCTGTGCGCTCCTCCGGAGACGCAGGCTCCAGGTGCCCCCTGATGTTTCCCAGAGCGTTATGGATGTACCCCTTGCACTTTATGTCCTCTGACGATCTTGGTACATTACGGACGTAGGCCCCTGGTGTCCTATATGGGGACTATGCCGATCCCATCTACAGTCTGGGCTCATGCATCGAAGGATTGTTTCTTGACTATATATTCATAGTGGAATGGTCAGGAACCCTATTGCATGCATCCCTCTAAGGACCTGGTTATCTTTCCAGGATTAGATGACTTTCCGCAGGAGTACGGAGCGGCTCTGGATCCAGCTTACATTGATGATGAGGCAGTTCCTACTGATTTCTAGTCTATTCCTTATTTGAGACATTAGTGGATATTTTACATATATGTTCCTTTTATTTTGCGGAGGTTGGACTCCGATCTTGTGAGACTATTCTCATAGCTGTTTGGAGTGAGTATGTTCAACCAGCTATCTTTTGATACACCCATTTATTATCTGGACTCTGTTATCTTCTATGTTGAGCTGTGATAAGATTAGATTATAATATATTCTGGTCTGTGATTATATTATACAGCTTATGTACATATACGAGGATTCCATATATTGGAGTATTCTTCGTATATGTGCAACTGGCATGTTTGCGTACTCGGTCCTAAGTATTTTAGGACTGGGCGTTACACCCGGTATGGCGGTCCCCCAGCCGATCGTAGGCCTCTCTACGTGACCAACCCACACCACCGCAGCATCCAGGCACGACAACAACGTGAACAACAGCCGCGCGCGTGCGTGCAACGCGCACACAACGCAGTAGCAGCAACGAAGGCCACCACGTGCCGCCGCGACCACCGACTACCCTGCCATTTAACCATAAATCGTGCATGACCGGCAAGATCTCCAGGCTGTTGCTCATCCTCCTCGATGAGCCACATAGGTGATTCGTGCGTTTTGTATAGGATCCTGTCGTGATGCGCGCGAGATTAAATTCAAAAATTGTGTTTTAGGATAATAATTTTGGGCATATTATTTGAGCAATCTGACTATTGGATCATCGATCTGATTCTTTCGTATCCATCTTGATATATACCCCTTCACACCTCTAAAGTTTCAACCGTTAAATCGATCGTTTGACAGATCAAAATCGGCTACCAAGTTGAGCATTTAAATTGTATTATTTTTAGACAGTTTTGTGGAGCCAACTTCGCAGATTCATCTCTCTCGTTGAAGCTCCAGTTGATGAACCACCAACTTTGGTACACAGCAGGTATAAACACCTTCGTGCCATAAAATTTTTAGCTTCATAGGACGTCGTTTGGTTGGTTGAAATCGACGCCAAAGTTGGCCTCTCGAACCATAATTTCTAACATATAAAATTCTAATTTTGAACCTGGGACTCCAAATTCTAGTTCTGACACCACTATGGACTCATGGTATCATTCTGGCAAAATTTCATAAATAATTTGCTAAGTTTGGAGTATCGTGGTTCCGACACACATTTCGGTGCAAATCGGGTCCCAGAATCCACGTCAACGGGCCATTTTGAGATCGACTCATCGGAATCTAATTCTGGATATACCGTTGGATTCGTATTATCATTCTGGATTTGTTGACATATATTTTGCCATATTTAGAGGGACTTTGGCTCTGACACGCATTTTCGTGCAAACCAGATTCCAACGTCCGGGTCAACGGATCATTTTGAGATCGGCTCGTCGGAATCCAATTTCTGATATACCGTTGGATTCGTATCATCGTTCTGGACTCGTGGACATATAATTTACTAGGTTTACTGTACTATTATCCTAGCATGTTTTTGATGCAAAGTGGGTCAAACAATGGACATCGTTTTAACCTAAAATTACCATTTTGCTCCTGTGTCCAAATTGGTCTTATGGGTAGGCTATCCTAGCTAATTTGACCATTTCGGATATGTTGGTGATGTTTGTTTCATCAACCGTCATTGTCTATAATTTTTTTATGTATCACCCTTAATTATAATTCATTTCTATTCATGTTCGTATCTCGAAATTCGTGCGTCGAAACTGAGATCAGCCGATTCCAGTGATCTCACATCGCTGAAATTGACAATTGACCAAGTTTGACCATGGAGACCTAGTATTGACCTAGAGTTGACCTAGTATGCATATTTTACTTTAGATATCCATGTTTAATATACCAAAGCATTAATTAACATTAGAATCTCATATTTAGGTGTTTGTGATTCCAATTTGGGCCTCCATTCACACTTGTTGCTCACGACCGCAAGCGAATACATTCTCTGATAGTTTTCATTATTCGATTACTACTATAATTCAAGTATTTAGAAATGTTACTTATGGTTCTTGACACGATGGTTCACGGATTGGTATTGCCATTGGATCTTCAGTCCTGAGATGTTACCTTAACTCATCGCAATTGTATCAGATAATATTCTCGTTGGTATTGGATAACATGGATATTATTGGATAACACAGGAATATTAGATAACATTGGATACATTGGCTAGTAACTTGTCATGGTTGGATCCATCGTATCAGTCGGTGCGGGGAAAATACTAGTTAGGTATGTGATCAGGAACTATCGGCAAGTAGTATAAATCATCGGCTACTAGCTAATCATGCACTTCATGTATGGTTGAGCTAGCTTTTCTTAGTTAAATCATTGAATCTCCCAAGGCGATCACATATCTATTTGGTATCTCAAAACATATTATATATTATAGTTTTTATATTCAGTTCATCGGTTACATTACTCTATCCCTGATATTGTAGTTCCTCTTTCATTTCTTGATCGCACTAATTACATACTAGATTATATTGCCTGTCTCTTTTTATTACTTTTATTGTATCAATTTTGTTCTTCATCGTATATAGCATTTTCTTTATCACTACATTATAGGTTTTGTCAATTAATTAGAACAACTATTGGGTTGTACTTTGCTCCAATTCTGATTGGATAACAAAAATCTTAGGAGTTGTTATTATCATGCCCCGATCCCAGAGGATCAAAAACTAGCCACTAGACGAGATGCAAGTCTAGATTGCACTTGTACAAGGCAAAACTATTACAGTTTCTAGTATTTCTAAAAAAACAATGACAGCGCAGCAAAATCAAGCAGATAAATTAAAATCATACAAGATATAAAGAAATATATCTCTTTATTGATAATTGCAATGGAATACAAGACTTGCACCAGAATACAGAGTTTACAACTGACTACAAGACTCTTGATTAGCCAACTAAATATATACATGCCATTTAGGCTTTACAACCGAACATGCCATTTAGGCTTTTCATATGAGTTACACTGTTCCATACATTATGTCCCACATAGTAGAAGACATCGTCTTGTAAGAAGAGCTTCTGTGCACCCATATGAATCATCGATGCCAAGCACTGATCAAACAATTTTACCCATACACGAGCACCTGTAACATTACCCACAACGTGGGTCAGTACATCATCAATGTACTAGCGAGCGGTGCTGGCCCAACTCATCTAAGAAGACAACACTAAGTAATCATGTTATAGAATATTATTAAAAATGGTCTTTCTCGTTGCCTTAGTTGATTCTTACCCATGGTCGTGTAGCTATCCCTGTACATTTATAATACTTACTCAGCCTGCAAAAGACATTGTTAGAAACAATATCATAGTTTAACATAATTGTCACCATTCAGGTGATTTCTTAGCAATAGCCGACATCCATCCCTGTAATTGATTAATAACTTACTTTGCCTGCATAAGTTATCATTTGCACTGGACCTGTCTATATGAAGGTCACTAGCGACACGCCATCTTGGACCGTCTTCCAGGTATAATGACGACCCTTACAGTGCGGGTAGCTAGCCTCACTGAAGGTTCCGTATACCGATGACAGTATGTCGACACCAATCCTTGTTCCCCTAGGAAGAACCGGTCCGTGGCCTCGGATTACCATTCAAGGAACTACTTTGTCGACAAGTTGTCCATGACCAAGCAAATATATGTAAGTTATCTATGAATAATACATATAATGCATGATAAGGAAAACTAAGTAAGTAAGCCATCTTTCTCAATAAACCATCATTCTCATTCGTATTGCTATCTTTCTCATTCCATGGTCTTGCTGTAATCAACATTCTATATCGACGACGGGATAATAGAATGTTATTACCCAATCCCTTTTCCACAACTTTGATACCATATATATTTTCAACCCATAATCAATGTACTCACCGCCTAGTTCTTTGGACTTAGCATCTATTTAGCTTACGTTCATTCGAACATAATTCAAGCATACTCACTGCCCAGTGTTCGACATAACAAAAGGTTGAACAAACTTTTTGCTTTATTGAACGTATAAGGTATCTGTGTACAAAGATGGAAGTCCTAAACAAGATATTCTAAGTGCAGGAAGAAGAGATTTCTGGAAAAGTGTGACGGTGGAGATCGAGTGCTGCAGCGACTCCTTTACTCTGTTGACGATCTGACGACGAATCAACCATGCTATGGCTCTCTGGAGCCTTTAATGGGACTCTGGGGTCACCGATCAAGAGGCTGTCTGGATGAGAAGATCCCTTGAAGATGGTTGGTTGGTTTGTTCTTTGGTTGATAAGTGGATGAGGGTGGTCGACTCTTTGTGGATAGAGATCGCTGCTCCTTTGAAGATTGTCGATTATCATTGTTCGTTCTGTTGATTTTGATGCTTTGGTTGAAGAAGAACTCATTTTATTTATAGAGAACCGAGAACATATGCGATGTGCATTAGGGTTCCTAAGATATGAAAGAATCTGTCGTCATTGCACGGTGCGAGCTTCTACGATGCTGACACATGGCGGACATCGAGATTCCTTTTAAACAAGATCACTGGTGGTTATAAACATAATCGAAGGAGGTGACACATGGTGCATGCTGATTTGCTTGCTCGGATATAGTCGAGTAAATCTTATGATTTCATCTAAGATTTAGAGTCGAATTGATCCTTGTCTAAGATTTAAATCATTCTGATATAATATCAATCATGATTTAATCCCAATCTTCTTTGTAAAAGGTGGTTTAAACAAACTAATTGTGGTGGACCCATGCTTCCTGTGCCTTTGGTAAGGACTAAGTGCTACTATGCTTCTGTGGCGACGAGTAGACCGTGCTTCTAGAGATGATGGAACCTCTGTTCTTTCAGGCGACGAGTGGACTTGGCTTCGAATGACAACGAGACTTCTGTGCATATGGAGCAACTTACGAAGCTGTGTTTTGGCTACCAGAGTCACTGTGTTGTAGGCGACAAATAGGCTTGTGCTTCAGGTTGGCGAGGTTACTGTGCTTTCGGAGTGACAGGTTAACTTGCATTGGTTGCAATAGGAGTTCCCAAGTCTCTTATGGAGAAGTAACTTAAGCTTCTGATCCGGAGCAGATGAATGTGCCATAGGAATAGAGATGGTGTGAGCATATCACCATCTTACGCCTCATACGAACGCAGGTAAGTAGCTGCACCTCTAAATAGTAGAGACGTTGGCTTCAAAAGGAAGGATATGGCACCCTTGCGCGTCTGAGATTGGTGCAGGTAGATAGCTGCGCCTCTAGAGTGAAGACACTAGCTTCTGGAATAAAAGAAGAGAATGAGGGCCCTACCACCATCTTGTTCTTGAGGTTGGTACAGGCAAGTTGCTGCGCTTCTGGCTTTGAAGACTCTGGATTCTTCAAAGTGCTGAGTTACTGATATACTTCTGAGAGGCTGCACCCACTAGAATATCCGAACATGCTTCGGTGGAGGTCAATCCTCCAGCATGTGTATCGAAAAGAAGGAAGGCTGCACTTCGATGAAGATTGCATCCCTTGTAGATCCTTCTAGGCTTCTGTCGAATCTGTACTAGATCCTTTATAGAAGAACAGAATTAGTCCCTTATGTGTGGTCTTGATGTGTCTGAAATAGACTTTGGTAGACATGACAATGAAGGGACTTCTCTCTATATCTTCTGTTTTGTCTCTTTAGCACTTAGCTTCAGTCTTCTGCATCTTCTGCGCTTTGGCGAAGGGACGTCTTCAACTGAGATTTTTCATGCTTCTCTAAGATCCCCTTCAAAGTGTTCCAAACTTGAGTCAAGCTCGGGATACTTTGAACAGAAGCATGAACATGCGTCAAGACTGTACGAGCTGGGTGATGCCTGGTGTCACACCAAGCTCTTAGCATTAATGGTCCTAAGTTATTATTTTAGAGCATGGGCTCCTGATGGCTTCTTGATATTGGAGCCTATCGCATCTTTGCAGGGATCGCAAATCTCTTTAGCAGAGGAGGTTCAGAGCCATGTTCCTTCGGTCACTCGCAGTACTGTCATCTGTCATGGAGTGGAGCTTTAGCTTAACTTGTAAGCTTCCTTCTGATTGATGTCTGGCTCGTGCTTGGACCACGTGAATAGCATGCATAAAGGATTGTCCTCCTTCAAAAGAAGACTCAGCTGCTTCAACATTGGCCTTGCTTGCCCGATGTTCAGCTCCTAACGACCCTGGAGTTTGCTTGAGGCGAGCGTCGGTGGCAAATCTTTTTATCCAAAGAAGCTGTTGTAGAACTACCACTGGATCTCAAGATGTCCCGCGTTCTGGATGTCATGGGCGTCAATGGCATCTCGAACTTCTTTTTCCTCGGTTAGGATTGCTTGCAATTCTGATCGAGGAATAGCAAGGCCTGCTGCTGTAGTTGCGCTCATCGGCCAGCGGGGGAGTTAGCGGAGTACTGTGCTGGTCTTCATCCCCGGTTCGGGCTAGTAGCAGCTTCGGGCGGTGGCTACCTTTTTACCAGAAAGTGATTGGCTCTGTCACCGCCTCACCCGCGCTATTGAGATCTTGTACCGCATTTTCAGCTTTTTTTGCTTCTGTGTATGTAACTACGAAGATTCTATAATAGGTCTTTGTAGCCACATGTTTTTATATGTAGAAGCCTTCTTGTTCCCTTTGCTTTTGCCTCCAGAATAAAGAGGAAATCTTCATAATGGATTTTCCTGACCAGAGGTAATATGAACGTGACAGGCTTGATCTTGGCCGGGGTATAGAACAACAATCCAAAGAAAATATGGACGTGAACTGTTTTCTAAACCGTCGGGATAATCATAAAACTGATGCAAGAAGAACGACTACTCAGAGGTAATATGGACATGGTAGTTGCATCTTCCAAGCGTAGAGAAGCAATCCAGAGGTAATGTTTACGTGAAGTACTTCATCTACTTGAGAGAATATATAGGAGGGAGAGCGAGAGATCCCCTTACCAGAACTCATAAGCACCCTTTTCAGGGGATGTGGGTGCCTATGCTAGTTCTGTCTTTAGACATAATACTTCTTTAGAATCTTACCGTTGATGAGCATCATTAGCAAGTCCCCATTAGGCTTAGCTAGCCGATAAGCACCGTTCGAGTACACCACTTCTATGACGAACGGACCTTCCCACTTGGGCTCGAACTTCCCAGCTGTCTTGTGGGTCATCACCATCGGTCTCTGTACTTCCAAGACGAGGTCGCCCACCTGATAGGATCTTTCATGAACCTTTTTGTTGAAGGCCCCAGAGATGCGAGCTTGGTAAAGCTCAATCCTTTGCTGCGTAAGCAAGCGCTTTTCATCCAACGCTTCCAGCTCTTGTAACCGCCTGCGTTGATTGTCTTCGACGGTTAACTGATTGGTGATCATGTTAGCAGACAACATCTTCTTAAGGACTTAACCCATGCTAGTATCAGAGTCCCAAGTTGAGGAGTCAGAAGAGTGTGAGTGCCTCATGACTTCTTCTTCTGAATCTTTTGAGGTGGTCGTAGGTGTAACATACCCCAGTCCTTGACGTCGACCTTTACCATAATCGAGCCCCTTGTTGCTATTCAGGTCGTAGCCCATCTTCTGGATAAGGTTTTTGGCTTGCACCATGTAGCGGTAGAACTTTATTTTGCCACTGTCGAGATCTGGGCCTTTAGGAGTTATTCACTGTGGATGCTCCAGTCGATCGAATATAATAGGTTCCTCTTCTTTTTTCCTGACTGGAACTATAAAGTAGGTGCCTCGGGTAGGGACAACTCGGCTCACATGGTTGGCAGTTGTCACTTGCTTTTGTAGTTTACACAGAGAATTATCTAGGAAATACTTGGTGTTCCACCATGCGCCAAAGTAGTTCGATGATAACTTTCTATTGACGAAGTGGGATATCTTGTACCAAAGGATTACATCATTGAAAGAGTGGGCCTCTGTATTGGTGCAGACGTAATCTTTTAGCTCTTCGTCAGTGAGGGCTAGAGCTGCCGCCGAAGGAGAAGGAGGACGCCTTCCTTTCAGCTTGACCATTAAGGGAATGGTGGTCAGATGCTCATGCGCCTTCATGGTCGGTCTTGGGGACCTCCGGGGTAACTTCATTCGTATAGTCTCCTGACCATCTTCCATCACTACTGGAGGTGAAGGTGGAGCTTTGCCCCGAAGCTTAACAACAAGAGGCGCTGACACCTTGGGGGGCCTCCCTTTCAGTCGAACCTTTAAAGGTTCTTCGGCTACTGCTGCACTTTCTGAAGCTGCCTCTACCTCGTTGTTAGCATCATTGCTTTCATCATCCCAGGGGACTGACTTGTATAGATTCGCACCTGTACAGTAGGCTTCAAGTCCCCGGAACGGGTCGATATCAGCGAACTCCATTTTGATAGTCCCATCGCTGGCCACATATTTTATACATTTTTGTAGAGTAGAAGGGATAATAATGTACTCAAGGATCTATGGTTGCCCCAGCAGCATGTTGTAATTTATGTCTGCATCAATGACGTAGCAAGTCACTTCAGTATGAAGGTCGCCGATCTGATATTTCAGACAATTTTGCCCAAGGGCTCGCTCTTTTCTACGTTGAAGTCACTGATTGTTGTGTTCGAGGCTATCAACCGGTGCATTGGAACCCCTAAAGTTTGAAGCAGGCTTCTTGGGATAATGTTCAAAAAGGAACCTGGGTCGATATTGATGCGATCGACCTTAATGGCACCGACATACCCCGTATAGTACAAGGGGTGGTTGTGCCAGTTATTCTTTAGCAATATGTCTTGCTGGGCAAAAGTGATACTGGAATTACTTTGACCACGTTGTGACAATGTGGGCAAGCTGCGAGATCTACTCTTGGTGGATGAACCTAGGTGAGGAAGGACTTGGCATTTTGTAAAGCTTCACTGAGCGCATCTCGGGTCTCTTTAGAGAGGCGGGGGAGCTCGAAAAGTAACAATCTAGCCAGAGTATTAGCCAGCTGTGCTAGAATATCGAAGTTATAGGGCTTGATAGACCCGATTGCTGGATCCATTTTGAGGGCTTTGTCGAAGCGAACCTCCTTCTGTTTCTGCTTGTCCACGGTAGAGGCCCGGGATGGACCTGTAACGCCCCAGTCCCAAAATACGTAGTACTAGAACGTAATCATGCCAGCTGTATATATACAAAGTATATGGACCCTCATATATATACATAAGCTATAAAATGCAATAACCAAGGTACTAAATCTCATCCATAAAGATAAATATGATATAAAAGCAACTTTGAATTTGTCATGTATACAATCGTTGGGCGGAGACAAATCCACTACCAACAAGTAAGGAAAAATACATAGAAAATAAAATAACTTTGGCAGGCGAAGTGAAGACGATCAAACGCAATCATCCTCGAAGAAATAGTAACAACCATGGCCACGGCTAGAACACCTACGAAAGACCAGAACACACACACCTGGCGAGATAACCAGGTCCTCAGAGGGACGTAACAAGATACAAAAAAAATATGCCATATAAATACTGAATATAAAATATGCCACAATCAAAGAAAGTGACGAGACACAATAAGGTAATCTAACTATACTAAAGTGAATATGAAGTTGAGAACAACCCTTTCGTCGCATGAGCCCTAGCTGTAAATAGGATCTGGTATAGTCCCCACTTGGGCACCAGTGACCTAAGCGCATGACGTTCAAAAACGACAGTGGCCAACCTGAGAGGCTCATACCCGTATCTCCAGCGGAGCTTCCGGGTTACAAGGGAAGTGCAATCGAAGCCCATACGACAAAGAAATGTTCTCCCCACCCAATGTACCTGTCAAGTCGCATCCACGACCACGTACCTGTACTAACTGCTAAGTCTCCTAACACGCCTCTTATTAGCAGTTAGCCCTAACGCATGCACATGGGGGACTAGCCCGCACACAAGAACCTCTATATGCTACTCCTCTCACACATCCTCGTGGTACAACGGTGTCAAGGTATATGCAATACACTACAACTGTAGTCTCTTAACTCTAAATCCATATACAATCAAAGGATAATAACAAAGTACATCTAATATCACTGAGCAGGCAGTAAATCAAGAACTAGAAATAAATGAACAGTGATATGTAATAAAATGCAAACTAAAAATAAACAGTATAATGGCAAGGTATCTTGCTTGGTATATTGCCTGGTGTGGTGCGATGATCCTACAAGTTCCGATGTGTCCACTAGCCATGGTTGGTATGCGGGGTACAATTTTGCGAGAGAAAAATAGAAAAGCATAATTAGTCATGATGAGCGACGATCTAACTATGTAGGAATTTGATTTGGAAGAATGAATTTCTTAATTAGAAAATATAAGTGATTAGAAAAGTATTTATAACTATTTAGTTTTATTTATAACCTTGAAAATAATATGAGAATCCAATTAAAATATTTATTTAGTACAAAACTATTTTAAGCTTAATAGGCCTAAACATACTTTTTAAATATGTATGTATATATTTGAAAATAAGAGCCTGTTGTACTTATAGACCCAAAATAAATATCTATTTAACAAATTCCAAAATATTTGTAAACAGTAAAAAATAGTTTTAGGTAAAAAAACTAATTACTTGTATTAGAAACATCACCACCCTACTTAAGCCAAAAATATAATATGCTTATATTTATTTATTTGGTATAAAGCTTAATATAAATTCTAATAATAATTATTTGGTATAAAGCTTAATATACTATAAATTCTAAAAATATAATAATAATACTATGATAATACTAATAACATTAATAATAACATTAAATAATATAACATAAATAATCAATATAATAATAATAATAATAGATAATAATACTATTAATATTAAACCCTAAACAAATCTATCAACTCCCATACCCTAATTTCGACTGGGGAGAGTGAGAGAGAGAGAGAGCGGGGAGAACAGGGGAAGTACGGGGGAGGGTTTCACCTGCGACGGCTCCGGCGCCGATGGCCGGCGGGGAGGGCACGGCAATGAAACGCTCGCGCGTAGTGGAAGTGCTGCTCCGGCGGGCTGGCGCAGGGTTTCTCGTCGGTGGCGGCCATCACGGCGGAGAGGGCTAGGGCAACTGGGTGGAGTACGGCGGAAGCTCCTGGGAAGACAGCCTGGCGCGGCCCTGAGGAAGGACGGCGGCCGGAATGGCGGAAGACGTTCGGCGCCGGGGGTGCGCTACCCTGAAGGCGGCTGCGCGGTGAATCTCACAGGTTAGGGCGGAGCCGCGCTGGTGGTGTCGCGCGCTCAACAGCGGTGGTGCGGAGGACTCCGAGATGAGGGTTTCTTATTTCTTCTTTCTTCTGTGTGCAGACTTTCTTTGGCGGTGATGGCCAGATTTTTGGGTAACGGCAGAGGTGGTTGTTTTAATGGAGGTGGGGTTTGGATTGGCCGCCTGTGGCTTGGTGCGATGGCTGGCCAGGATGTTTGGTCGGAAGGAGTTGGGCGGCCTTGGGACT
The DNA here is from genome assembly GCA_029216955.1 of Iris pallida. NCBI lineage: Eukaryota > Viridiplantae > Streptophyta > Magnoliopsida > Asparagales > Iridaceae > Iris > Iris pallida. The sequence goes on from JANAVB010026605.1 coordinate 51,986, forward strand.
TCACTCGCCGTAGGCGGTCGATATCTGATGGTTGTTCTAGTGATGTGGGTTATGGCGACAGCGTCAGGGTGATGCTGAGATGATGAAGACTGGTGGCGGTGATGATTCGGATGCGGTGATGGTGTTGTCCGGGTGTAGGAAGGTTGGATGGGAATGAGCTGGTGACGGAGGCGGGTGGCGGTGATGGTTCGGATTAGGGTCTAAGTTGGGTCGGAACGGTGGTAGCGGAAAGATATGGTGGTGGTGAAGATGATGGGAGGGTGCTGGGTGTTGAACTGGTGGTGGTGATTGCAGAACTGTCGTGTCATGCGAGACACGGACGGGGTGGACGTCCGGAATTGTCGGACGCGGAGTAACGATGTATTTGTACAAATAGAACATAGTGGATGAGACACCGACACGATGCACGATTTGGTTGTGGATGGAAAATTGCTGGAGGAGTACCTCTCCTTTTATAAGAGGTGAAAATTCCGAGTTGGATAGGGATTGGGATTTATTTAAATCCCTAATAGATAAATCACCAATTAATTTAAACTGATTTAAAAATAATTCAATCCAAATCAAATCAAATCCAGATAAATTATATCCTTAATTTAAACTATTTTTAAACAAAGTCAATAAAATATTTTCCAATTTAAATTACCATATTTAATCAAATATTAAGATTAAAAAAATTCCAAATATTATTTTCATAATTAAATAAATATGGTAATAATTAATTTCAAAAATCACGATAATACTTTAAATAATAAATCATAAACTAGCTTTTATAAATAACAAAATATTTTAATAAGAAAATTTTACATTTCGTAAAATATTAAACCCAAATTTTCAAATCATAATTTAAATTGTAAACAATGAATAAAATATACAAAATAAAAATATTTATCACCTTTGTTTGATCATGTACATTTCTATTAAAAATAAATTTTTTAATAAAAATATTTTTCTAACATATGTATCTCGACACATATTCGCACTCGTTGAGTATTTACGAAACGCAACACCACACGTTACGCAAATACGACAATGAGAACTCGTATGCGATGTGCAGATACGAAATACAAAATGAATACAAAATTATATATATAAAAAAAATCATAGTAGAAATTTAGGGGGTTTACAGGACCCGTCTCTGGTGCCTCGTGGATCTGAGGTGGACCTGCTCCTCATATATCTGGGAGAGGAGAAGTATTTGGTGGAGACTCCTCCTGTTCTGGAGCCTGGCTCTCATCTTGCCTCTGCGCCGAACGGGTGCTCACCAAAGCATCGTCGGTCGACATCGAGACCATGCGGCATGCCTTACTTTTCTTTCCTTTGGCAGAAAGGGTCGTAGATGTCATCATGTCGGGAACCAAGTCAGGATGTATCTATATGACTTCACCTCGAGGCATGGAGAATGGGATGAGCCCTTGAGCATTGTTCCGTGCTGGCAGAAGGTTGACTACCTCCATCATCGTCTTTAAAATAGGGATGACGCCATCTTGTGTCTCTGTGGCTGAAAAACTCTCGAACTGGAGAGTAACCATATTGGCTGTACCGGTCTTCTCTTTGTAATCAAACGATATGACATTGACATTAATGAGGTGCTGAATTTGCCCCTTCAACACATAGCAGTCCTGTGTTGAGTGATGGATGTACTGGTGATAATAGCAGTACTTGGGGTGGTCCACCTTTCCTACTTCATCGGGACGCTTGGGTGGCAGGATGGACAGTTTGCCAGTCTTCGTAAGCATCTCGAAGAGCTCCAACGTATCCTCATCATTGAAGGAGTAAGTCTCCCTCGGCCTCTGCGCTTCCGCATACTTGGGATTCGTAGCTGCTGAACCTTTGGAGATGTTGACGGTCATAGCTTGCTTGTCTTTTTCGTCTTTAGGGTTGTTGCTATACGAGCGTCTTTACTTGTCTTCGGTTGCAGCAAAAGTGTAGCCCAGGAGCTGCGCATCCTGGGCTTTCCTTTGTGCGGCATCCGCTTTTGTAATGAAAGGCGGCCACTTCGTACGGGGAGCACTGTGCCACAATTTTATAGCCGGTAGTATGATCTTGCGGCAGGAGTCCATAAACATGGACTCGGGCATGCCGGGTGGTAATCTGAGGGCTGTCTGGAGGAAGCGCTCGATGTATGTGTGGACAGGATCTTTCTCCCTCTGGACAATTTCCATGAGGGTCGACATGGTCATATCCATGCCTCCTTTGTAGAATCGGTCCGCAAACAGAGTCTTTAGCTCTTCAAAGGACGAGATGCAGTCATCCGGGAGACTGTAGAACCACTCATAGGCTACCCCCTACAGGGCTCCTATGAATATATTGGACATGAGGGCGTCTTCCTTTCGTAGGTGCCCCATTACTGAGGCAAAGTACCTCAAGTATTATCGGGGAGACCCCTTCCCTTTATAAGGTGTAAGCGTCTGCGTATTGTATTTGGGAGGATAGACAACGTTGTCCCACTCAACAGGGTATGGCTGCTGGATCCCCATCTTCCGGAGCGTTGGTTGCTTCTCCATGGCATCATAACAAGCATAAAGCTCCTTGATGGCCTGTTGTATCTCGACCGACATTACGTAGCCAATAGCCGATGGAGTAGACGAGGATGGTCCTGTTTGTCACGACCCACACCCAGTATTTGGGCATGAGTCATAGGTACGTCTAACCAACGCCACAGAGTCGACGGTAGTACGCTGTCTAGTCATCTCCATATTTAAAAATACAACCATGCAGTTTAGATTCACTTGCACAATGTAAACCACATCTATAGATAAGATCAAGACAAGATGAATTTTATATAATAACCACAGTTTGGAGAGAAGGATATTAAATGATCTGACAAAACTCCAAGATAGATCAAAATGTACTAAAGTGACATAGTCTCCAAAGAAATGAAATGTACCAAGAGGACATCCACAAATCAAATAATGAACCTCAAAATAGAAATATTATCTAAAAGTCTCAAACTAAACAAATCTATGAGAATACTAAATAAGGTCTACTAAAAGCCATCTGTAGCGGGTAACTCCGTAAAAGCAGCCTCCAGTTCGTCCTGTGCGCCAAAATTAGGATCTGCAGTATGCTCATAATATATGGTACTGAAATCCTCTAACTCATCACCTAAAAATATTGGTTTTTCAGTCAGGAATGGAACAAGCACACAAACTGAAAAGCTATCCGCAACATAATAGATTCGACAGTGCATAAAAATAACATATGTGGAAGAAACTAGAAAGTAAGCTGATGAAATGGTATATCTAGAATGAAAGCATGAATCTCAGAACATGGTATGTCAACTAGAAAGAATGTAAAAGCATGATGACATGGCAAGTGGTGAAATGTAAAGAAATAATAATAGACAACTATATAAGTGTGTTGAAATATCTGTTTCGACATATGAACGACTAGGGGTAAATCAAGTACCCCCTACGTGAAATGTGTGACTGCTATTCTCCACGAAAGACACGGAGGATAGAAAGGGTAGTTCACACGTCTACTAAGCTATTTTCCCTCTCGATTAGTATACATGAACCCAAACAAGTCACGAAACACGAAGGTGAGGTAAAATAAGAAATAAATAGGGGTCCATGATACTAACTCATGTGTCCGTCGTGTCACCAAACAAAGAGCATATGTATAGTATGTACTGAACAAAACTATCAGAATTGAAAGCAATCAGAGAGTGCACTTGCCTGTGGTCCTGAGCTGGGGGTACGAGTCAGATGCCGAGTCGAAGTCCAAGGAACCTATTTGTAAATTAATATAATCAGCACACAAAAGTTTAGGAGAATAAATAAGCCTATCTATTAGGTTATTTAGGCTTCTAGGTTTATTGAATTTAATGAGTAGGTGGTACCTTACCTCATGCTCCCCAACCCATTTGTGACATGTACTCTTATACTACTTGGTGTCTAAGGCTCATTCCTACATGTTTTCTATATACAAGTCCCTTTTCCTGTGATACTCTTGACTTACCCTTCCTATGATATCGTATTAGGTATGGATTGGTTGAGCAGGCACCACGCCAGCATAGATTGCCATGGGGGTAGAGTTCTGTTCGTAGCGCCAGGAGAGCCAGAGTTTAAGTTCACCCGACGGCAGACAGAGCAGAGCAACAGGCTTTTCTATGGAGTTTCAGTCAAGGAGCAGGCGGTTCCACATCCTTTGATTTCAGAGTTCATGGATGTCTTTCTGGAGGAGTTGCCAAGGCTTCCACCGGACAGGGATGTTGAGTTCTCGACAAACTTAGTTTTCGGCACAGAGCCAATTTTTCAGCATGTCTATCGAGTGAACAACATTGAGTTAGTAGAATTGAAGAAGCATGTGGATGAGCTGCAGGACAAGGGCTTCATCCGATTGAGTTCTTCACCATGGGGTGCTCCGGTACTCTTTGTACACAAGAAGGATGGGTCGGTACGGATGTGTATCGACTACAGAGGACTCAACAACCTCACGATCATGAATAGATACCTGCTGCCGCGGGTTGATGATCTCTTTGATCAGTTGAGCGGAGCTCGGGTCTTCTCGTTGATCTGAGGTCAGGTTATCATTAGGTAAAGGTGAAGAAGGAGGATATCTCGAAGACCGCATTCAGGATGCGGTATGGATAGTTTGAGTTCTTGGTTATGCCGTTTGGGCTGACCAACGCCCCGACGGTATTTATGAACTTGATGAACAAGGTATTCCACCAGTACTTGGACAAGTTCGTGGTCTTGTTCATCGATGATATCTTGTTGTATTCGAAGACTAAGGAGGAGCACAAGGAGCACTTGAGAGTGGTTCTGGAGACACTCAGGAGGGAGAGGCTGTATGACAAGCTCTCGAAGTACGAGTTCTTTCTGGAGAGAGTTGACTTCTTGGGTCATGTGGTGACTGGAGATGGGATCTCAGTGGACCCGAAGAAGATTACGGCAGTTGAGGCTTGGTCGGCACCGAGTTCAGTAGCAGAGATCAGGAGCTTCTTGGGACTGGCAGGCTGTTACAGAAGGTTCATAATAACCCGCTCTGCCCTAGCGGAATGTCGATTCAAACGGCATGTGCAATGACTCAAACGAGCCATCGACCCGAAGAGTTGGCATCGACCTGATGAAGAATCGATGCAAGGCTTACATTGGCCGTCAAGACGAATCCAGACTTAGACTTTCAAAGGCGCGCTCGGAGTATCGCTCGGCCGATGCGAACATCGCTAAGGTGGATGGCTCCGACGAATCCGTCTTTGCTTTGCCCAGGCACATAACATTACGGACACTATTGCAAGAATCGCTAGACGATAACACCATGCATGCTAATAAATGAATGACTCAACGCTCCTAGCTAAGCGAATAATCCCGTCTTGTATGCTTGTTTAGAACATTGAAAAGAACTCGACAAATATAGAAACTCTCGCACCCCGCTATACGCTCGTGCTAAGGCACAAGCTTACGTTCAAGTTCCCTTGCGTTCAACAATGATTCAATAAACGGTTTATAACAAAGAAACGGAAGACTATCAACATAGTCATTTCGAGCAGAGTATAGCAACATTGGAACTTCGTGACCGATGGGTCACCAAGGCGACTCCCGCACGGGAAGTTGCATAATGAATGAATGAATGAATGAATACGTAAAAAATGAATGAATGAACGAACAAGTGAAAGAAAGAAATGAAAGAGTGAATAAAAGATAAGACATGAAAGAATGGTTAGCGACAGGTATGACGGGCACGTGCAACGGGGCTCGCTACCCGTGCTATACGGACGCCAACCTGGTCGATAACGCATTATGGCTCAGAGACAGCCGTTAAGTTAAATGACAAGACAATACGAAATGGTCGTGGACAAACGGCACGGGCGATGGAAGGGAATACCGTGACCGTCATGAGGAAGGGTTCTGCAGCATGGGCGATGGAGGGAATACCGTGGCCAGCCTAGGCAGAATCAGACATGGGGCTTACGGGCTACTTTGAGTGGGGGCTCGGCCACTCAAAGAGACGTAATGCCAGGCATTTCAAGAGACTATCAAGGTGTACCAGCCATCACGCTTTGATAGGGAGAATGCCCACGTGGTATGTCCAAAATGGCTTGTGATGCCAGCGACCCATACATGTAGATTAAGTGGACTATGCTGGTGGCTATCCACGTGCAAGTCTTTGCATTGAAACAAGTAATCTAAGTTTACTAAATGAAGTGCCTCCTGAACATGCTTGAAATATAACGTCTTGAACATGCTGGAAATGTAACATCCTGAACATGCTTGAAATATAACGTCCTGAACATGCTGGAAATGTAACATCCTGAACATGCTTGAAATGTAACACTCTGAACATGCCTGAAATATAACACTCTGAACATGCCTTCGACGTGCTAAAATGTGCCTACGACGGGCTGGAACCTGAGGCAGGAGAACGCCCTAACATTGAATGTTTACATGAATCACGTTAAGTTACTACTTGTGAATTATTGACTAACTTGGATTACTCTGGACAGGGAAGGCCGAATGGTGAGTATGGGTAAGTCGTGCATGCATTTCCATGCAGACAGTTGAATTCGAACACGAGATAGGTTATGAAATATGCCATGAAACTGATCCTAAGGCAAGATTAGAAAGACAATGAACGATAGATGGTGCACAAAAGTAAATGGAACATGTTTGGTAATAATAGCATTGTGGGCGAGCTAGCCTCCCCACCAGTGCATGACAATGTACTGATAACCCCACAGTCTGCTTGCAGGATGCAGGAGATGTCAGCGGGTGCGAAGCTTTTCTCAAACGTGCTAAGGCGCGGAGCAATCTCTGGAGCCTTGGAGCGTTGCAAGAAGCTGAAGCACCCTATACATGACATAATGTATCGGAACTTCACCATGTATCATTCCATCTTGTAAGCCACTTGGCACGCCTTTTATGTTTCAAAGAGAGAGCTTGAGCGATTTGTAATATCGGCCTAGCGTCGCTTCTAAACTTCTTGAATATCAATAAAGAGTTTGAATTCGCTTCAATTTGTGTTCATTTACTTTCTGCTGCAATGGGGACACTCTGTGCAACTCTGTGGCCTACCTCAAATTGGTCATTTCTGGACTTGGCCTTACACGGGCGCAACTTAGGCCTGTGCGGCATCACGCATTAGCGAGGACGATCACTCATACGAGAGCGGGGCGTGACCGATTGGTATCAGAGCACGACTTTACATTCTTGGACTTCACGTCGATTTCTCAGTTTTGAAAGCTCGTCGTTGGAAAAAGAAGTGTACGCTCTCTCTCATTGTGCCTTAGGATGTTCCATACAATAAGTCTAATATTTTCAAAAGCTCGTTCAGGCATTCAATCGAACGCATTGGTAGGCTATCGCCGAATGCATCGGTAGGCCTTTGTGTCGAACGGTGTCAAGTTGTCTTGAATGAAAACGCGTGCTAAAGTTAACATGTCGCGTGCATGCCTAACTAGTCCTACGATGACCCAAGCAATTGAGCATGCAAACTCGGAATATAGTCCGCACGAGATGGTTATGCGGCACAACTTAGTCCATGTGTCGCGCACCTCGACTTTTGGTGCAAAGTTGCAAGCGATATCAAGTACCGCTCGGTCGAAAACAAAGCTACACTTAGAGTATATATCGATAGGAATGCTATCGAGTTCACGCTTAGGCGTACACGGAAGATTGATTTAGACTGTGAGGAATGGGCAAACGCACGATTGAACATGTCGATTGGGAATCGAATGATCTTTTGAGGATTGATAGAATGACTTGAACTCGAGTGGTGTATGTGATAGGTCTGGAGAAGAATAAGAATGGGTGTCGACGATTAGTTGAGTGGCTCGAACCCTGAGTGGGGTGTGGACTTTATTGAAATTGTTCGAGCAACACTAAAGGATTTACGAATAGAACGAGTATGTCGGCAAGCGATGGTATCGCGCAAAGCCTTAGAATGTGTCACGCTTAGTTGGTCGTGACTTCGAATGTCCCGAACGAGATGTCGTTCGGACAACTTGTCAATGGGCAACGTAAGAGAAAAAGACTCGAAATGATGAATGAAGATGTATGTCTTGATCGAGGCTAGAGGATAGCACTTGTGATTTCGGATTGGGTCAAATGAAATGTGACTTGATTTTGGAGAACGATATTGAAACTAGCTCGAAGAATAGCGATCGAACTTGATCTTGGATTGAATCGAATGGAATTGTGGTATATCCAGTTCAGACAATAGCATCAGTCGCATGACTCAAAATTGGTTGCAAAGGAAGATCGTCATGTTACGCATATCGTCGATGGTATTGAGGCTTATCAAAGATAGATATACGATAACTCGGGGGTACTCTGACTCGGCGAATGACGATCGTGCAAATGTCATTGTTCTGACGGATGCTATACTCGAGATATTGAAATGTGTCGAGCAAAATATAGACGTGGCTCGAGGTTTTTCTGGTTGAATGAATGACGGTCGGACTATCGAATAGAGATCTCGGCTTGGATGAAAATGAAATGTTTGGATTGCTTCGACGATAACCCCAACGTGGACATTCTTATCTTATGCGAGCGCAACTCCAGCCTCGCATATGCGCCATGCCGATTAGGGCGATCACTCCGCATGAGTGCTGGTATGGTGATTCATACAGCGGGGGTGATTGAACTAGCATGGCATGGCAATTTGTGTGCTTCGACTTGTGGTGACGCGAAGGTAAACTTGAGAATGACTTGGTGCATTTGATGATTGAGCTTGAGGATTGCGTAGGTCCAATCCGCGTATCAAGAATGAATTAGTCTAGATGCAAGCAAGAGTTACGCTCCGATGAGAATGATTATTCCGCGGGAGCATTGCATGGTGATTCATGAACCACCGTAGATAATCGGACTCGCGTGAGATTGGGGCGCAACATATTGTCAAAGCTAGATGACCTCGTGATCGAATATATGAATTGGTTAGAATTGGTGAGTTGAATGGATTCGAATACGCGCAACGAATGTATTGATGCGAATAGGTGATCGTTTAGAAATCTGAGTGACGCGAGCTCGGGTAGAAAACCCCGTACTACCGACTTTGGTTTGACCCTAGGATGGGTCAGTGTTGGCATTATTGTTGGGGAACTATGATTCCAATCCTGACATTGACTTAGCCTTGAGAAATGACCTAGCGGTTAGACGAGACGCCCTGTTTCAAGTATTTGCAATCAAAAGATTAATCTTGAGGATTGACATGGATGGATTGAATGATGCAAGAATAGGAAACCATGCTCACGAGATTCGACTCACATACATATATTTCAGGGACGCCTGAGTATGTGCACGATGCGACTCGAGTGAGAATGATGAATTCTCTATCACGTGGCTTGGCTGAATGCATGTATTTTGGGGACGCCTGGAATGCGTGCACGATCCAACCAAGTGATACGTTGAGTTCAAGCATGACTTGAGGAATGGAAGAGTGTCGAGAACTTGAAAATGTGTTAAAAGAAAGGAATGATACTAGTACGAGCGTGGCTCGGAAACAAAGGAATGTGTAGGCAGAGTGTGCATGAACGACGACGAGATTAGCCCTAAACTAGTGAAGGGTATGGAATCGATATCGTGCAAGTAAAAGTTGGTATAACGAATTGGACCATTGATAGGAAGATATACTCAATGATAGTACAATACTTGGTCTTGAATCAGATAGAAATTACTTAGACTTGGTCGACCCTGCTAAGAAGAAATCATACTGATTTTGTGGACACGAACGCTTGAGAAGCGAGTCGGGTCATCTCGATGACCAAGATAAACGAAAGTAAGTTTGCCTCAGCCCACGACCCGCACATTTGACGAATTACAACGTGCCTCGTACGACCATTTTAGTCCCATGACACGAAGAAATAGCAACCAAGACGAAGAAACACTTGAATTAAATAAGTACCATCAACTCTAACATGAGTGAAAAAGTCATAAATTCACAAAAGCATGCGACATAAAACTTGGAAGGATAACCGAGCATGGATCGATGCCATCGAACGATAGAGCCGTTCGATAGAATTGTCTAGTATACATACACGACATGGGTTAAGGAATGGTAGGATGACCTGCACTCAGGAAGCTACTACAAAAAAGTGACCTTTTGGGACAACAAAAAAATATCATAATAAATAGGTTTACCGTCCCAACTACTATTTGGGATGGTCTTTAGGACGGCAATGGGTGGTCTTATTATGGTGGCGTGGCAAAAAGTTAAATGACGGATATTTGCCGTCCCAAACTTATAAAGGACTGTTAAACTCCCGTCCCAAAAGGTTTCAAAATTACAAATTCTGCAGGACAGTTTATAAATCTGTCCCAAAAATACGTCCCAAAAACTTAATCCTCCTCCTATTTGTATATGAAATATACAATTAAATTTTATATAGAACAAAAATCACACATAACTATTTAATCGCAAATGCATTATTGTAACTGCAACATTAAGACAAGAAATTTTTATAAAACATGTAAAAGTCATATCAAACTGTTTACAAAAAAAACAAAAGTTTACATCACGTCGAATCTTTCCCCCATAACATAAAATTCATATCCCATTGTTTACAAAATGAAAGTTTACATCACGTCGATAGCCGCATGTGCATGTCAAACGCACCATCTGCAGCCTTCTTTGGAGAAGCCTTCTGTGAATGAGTTACAGAAGATGGCTGTCCTCGAGAGAATCGCCAATTCAGTGAAAGCCTCCTTCTATCTCTTCAGAACAATTTCTAAAGCAACACCATCCACAACAAATGCCAAGTCCTGTGGAAACAAAGAAATAAGGGCAAAGTTCTTCATGGGAGTAAAAGATTCAGCAGAAGTATGACTTGATAGTTTTGAGAGAAACTACAGATGCAAAAGGGCATGCCAAATTGAGAAAAGCGAACCAGCATACATGACCATGGGTAATGTGAACACAATGAAATTTTGAACACCTAAACATTTAATAGATACACTGATAAAAAACAAAAGGCTGTCACACATTTTTTAAAAAAGAACTGCTAAACATGAAGTTGATGAAACAACAATGACAGTTTTAAGTGTACAATCAAAGAGCTACAATCACCTGAATTTTCTCTCTTTCTGCCAGCTCTCTCGCTGAGGAGTTTTTTCAATGTATAATGCTTTGGAAGTGGATCTAGGATTATGATGTGACTTCTTTTCAGAGAGGTCCTTTTATGTAAAATGCTTTGGAAGTTTTAGTCATGGAAATGGAAATCCTCAGCTTCACGGTACCTTTCTTAAAATGCTTTGGAAGACCAAAACACTATTAGTTGAGCATGAGTCCTGTCAGACCTATGAGACTAGACTTGGGTATAGCATTCTCCCTTTTTCTAGATGTGTGGGCCTCAAGCATAGTATAATGCTTGAACATGAATAGGTTTAAATAGTGCTGGGAACAAAATTAGGGATCTAAATAGTCGATATGCACTGTGGCATATCATGAAATTGAATATTCACATCCATCATAAGGTCTATGTTTGGCACATGAAGGTGCTACTGTGCTTATATCGTTAAGGCTTCCTTCTATATGCAGTCATGGAAAGTAGAAAAAGTGGCTTTATCTTTGCTACATACATTTATAAAACCCGAAATATCTTTTGTACAAGATTGTTACTTTTCCAATGTAACCTTTATTATTATTATTATTTCTCATGTTCATATTTGGAAGTGTATCTATTTTTATTATATCAGTATTATGTATCAACTGTCCTATCTATCCAACATTAATTGAGTTAGCTATGCTACTAAGAGTAAATTTCATCTATGCAAACTAGTAGATGACTTGAACAAGCTTATTCTAACCTTAATAGCCAAATAAAAAGTTCTGATACCAAACTTATCTAATGACTTTGAAGTTACTTAGCTGTGGATGCATTCCTGTTTGTTTCATTATATATATGTAATTTTGCACTAGCAACCATCTTGTCTACCTTGCCCCTCCATAGTCGTCTGGACAATTACCTATGATAGGATATCTTACAAAATAATACCAGAACTGACTCATACAAATAATAAGTTCCTATCTGAACAATAGGACTAACATCTAACAAACTCTTAACAATTGATGAACAGAACAAGGATTCCTATTTTGGACATTCCTAACTCGAGTTCAAAGACTCCTTACTAGCCTGGACAAGGAATAGTGGTCTAAACCAAAGTAGTGAATGATCACATAAAGGTTAAACTAAATCTTAGGATACCCTAATGGCCAATGCGTATGGCACTACCCAAGAATGACGCCCAAAGTGAGAATTGGTACTTCATTATTTGGATTGAACAAGGATGCAGGCCTCTATGAACTAAACATATGAGAGATGGCTATAAAGGACTAACCCACAATATCTGAGATTAATCTAAGGATAAATATGATTCCTCTCTACTCACTAACACATCACCCTATAATATCTATTTGCATTCGCACATATATGGCAATGTGTAAAGGATACTCACTCCCTCACCTGTTTCACATCTAACCCTCATAATACACACCATTCTAATACATAAAAATCACTAACACAAGGATTTATACACATTGCATGCAGGACACTCTCAACTGGACACTAACACTAGGATATGTAACTAATAGCTCACCAATATCTAACGCATCTACTGACACATACAATGGTTCACCCTCTAACACTCTAGGATACATTGCCAACTGTCTAACATTCACATAAACTATCTGACCCCCTCCTTCTAACATGACTAATACATTAATATATCATATATTAACACTCTCTGCTACTAGCAAGTCCTAATATACTAACAATACTCTAACACTCAAATTCCTAAACCATTCCTAGGTATCCTAATCTGGACACTAAGATACTACCCTAAGATACACTATAGGATTCCCTACTAACATTCTATTCAACAAGATATGGCCAACTGCCTCTGGCCCCTGTTGCTGCTACAAGGCTCACTTTCTGACACTCTAACTACTACAAAACCAAACCTTCCTACATGCACAAAGTAGGAACTACCATGGCTAAGTCCGTGCTACCACTGCTGCCTCTTAGCAGTGTGGCTCTAGCTCTCTGCAGGAGCCTCAAGTGGCCCTGTCCCTTTCTCTACTGCTACTGCTACTGCTAAAGCAAGGTTGGCCAAGGCAAGCCACTACCATTCTACTTATACACAAGTATCACAATAAAACTCTTTTACAAAGAACTAACAATCTCATCTTAAGCATTCACCTCACTAACATTAAACTCTACTCCCAGTCCTAACTCAACCCTCTAAACACCACACACATTCAATATCCTTGACCTCGACCCAGGCATTAAGCCACATATACTAAGTTTTTTGAAC
>JANAVB010026606.1:0-15000 GCA_029216955.1 Iris pallida
GAACTAGCTGCTCCTCCTGTTTGTTCTTCTGTAAAAAGTAAAATTATTATTTTACTAATTTTCCAATAAACAAAAATCAAATTAAAAAAGCAGTCTTACCTTGATTGGATCTAACAACAACTGCATTTCCTGCTGGAATAGACTCCCGTTGAACGGAAGTAGCTTCAATTGCGACAGCTTGGCTGCTGCCCGCTTCAGAGCTGCAAGATAAGTGATGGCTACTACTAACAACTACCGTTGGAATAGGCACCATAGCCAGGTCCCTCGGAGGTGTTGGTAGAGTATCAAGACCTGCAAGAACTACAAATGAAGATATTAGATATCAATCTATTTTAAAGAAAGAAGATTGTTAAATATCATTTTATACCTTGGGGATCGGTAGCGGGACTCTCTTGCTGAACATCTTCACCAGCCACTTCTTCAGGGGATACTTCTATCTCGACGTCTTCATCAGGGTTAACAACCTTTTCTACTAACGCCTCTACTTCAATATCCTTTTTAGGATCCGAAGCATCGTCGGCGGTTTCAAGAGATATGTGTTCTTCGTTGTCCCCTTCAGGATTCTGTATATACTTATCAATATTTCCAGACGAAGAGCTTTCTTCATCCTTATCTTCTTCTTCTTCTTGGGCTACATTCCCACTGTCAGTTGCGGTGAGATCCTCCTGCAGGCTATAACAATCTTCTAAAGCTTCGATCATTTTATGCTCTTCTTCTTCACGAAGAGTCTTTGGGGTAGGAGGAAGCTGAGTCGTCTCCACGACAGGTGAAAGGGGTCGTGTAATATTTAGCTCCTCTTCAATGATGTTTTCTCTGAGTATTTCAACTTCAGTTCTGGGGTCAAGATCTCCCCTTTGTTCAGTCTCTTCAAGGATTTTATTCCCTGATTCAGAAACAGGGGTGGGAGATGGCATTATAAATCCTGCTGCAGCATCTACTGAAGTCAGGAGTTGTTTGGAAGAAGAGGCTTCTAAATTTCTTCTGGTAACCAACTTCTTCTTCTTTCTGTGTAGAGGTCTATCGGGACTCTCTACATTTATTGGTACTGTTTGCTTCTGTACAGAAGTTGGTGTAGTAGTAACTTCTTGATTTGTCTCGGCTAGCTGCCGAGATTGGGATCTTGTAGTCACTTTATCAGAAGAATGCTCCAAGACCAATTTCTTCTTTGCTGTAGGAGCAGGAGGCTCCTCTCTTCTTCTTTTCTTGGCAGGAGACTTTCCCACTCTTAGAGAGATCCGTATTGCTGCGTTTATCTCTTGTTGGAACATCATTTCTCTTGAAGTTTCTAGGGGTTCATCCGCCGGTTCGTTTGCCTCATCATTGGCAGGGATTGATAAAGCTATTCTCCCTTTCCTCAATCTTATCGCAGAAGCAAAACTATCGGCGAGATTAAAGTTCTCGGCAAAAGTATTTGCAGATGTGTAGAATACCGAGTATGTAAAGAGCATCCGAGGCCCTTGAGGAGTGCTCTTTGGTGGCATAGAGAAGGTAGCCTTTGTGTCACGGGCATTGTAGTAGGCCCAAGCTCGGGCCCCGTCAATCAAGAAACCCTTGCCCTGAAGGCAGGTGATTGCGTTCCCTACGTGGAACTGATCATACCCAAATTGTCTAGCAAAACGGCTAGGGAGGTATGGTTCCAAAAAACATTCTTCTTCAAACCGGTATACTAAATGAGATGGTCGAATTGTCTTCAACCATTCAAAGGCCACACGGTTTAAAGGCTGCAGCTTTGAATCTACCATGTTGGGTGGCATCTGGTCATGACCGGCCGGGAGAGGCGCACAACAGAAGTTCCATCCTCTGTTCAAATTTAAAACGAATCTGCATTCACTCAGAGAGGTGTACTTCCATTTACCCTGAGAATATCTGCGCAAGAAGCTGCCATCTACTGGTCCCATACCAGGGTCCATTAAAGTTGGATAGTGGAGGAGTAACCATCCAAAGAGATAAGTGTACGGCATTTCGAGACGGGGGAATTCTTTCTCTCCCTTTGCCTTCAGCATCGAGTCAACATACAAGCGAAGACTCGCATTCAATCTGCAGGTCATTGCCGATAACAAGTCAACCTTATAACCGAAGACTAGCTTGACGGCAGCAAAAAGTACACCGCGATGAAAATGGTCCACTGCACTAGACCCCGGGCCCACGAATCGTCTGAGCCAGTGTGTCAGAAACCCTGCTAGCTGGGCTTCTTTGGACATGGGTCTGTAACCCATTCTCAAAAAACTCTCCAAAATGTCACCTTTCTTTAAAGGTGGACATTGATAATCATCCTTCATTTCCTTATCATAATGTTTACTTTCTTCCATCATCTTCATGACTTCCGTGTTAATCAGGGGTTTGAAAAAATGAGGGTAACATTTGTCATTTTCCTTGGTTTTCTTCTCTTCAATATGATTTAAGAACAAATATGGCAACCACTTCGAAGAATAGCAAGTGTTGGCCGTAGCACTCTTATAGTACAAAGAGCAAATTTTGTAATGGCATAGCAGTTCTTCAAACACTGCTACCATTTCTGCATTTTCTTTTCTGAGTTTCTCTAACTCGTCATTTGTGGGAACAAACTCCTCATATGGAGCATCCGCCATGGGCAAGTATGAGATGTATTTCATCTCGTGGAGTGCAAACCCCATCTCTCCACCCGGGGTCATGAAGGTTCCTGTTCTGTAATTGTATCGCTCAGCCAAGGCCAAAAACATTTGAGGGTTAGGAGCAAACCCGTATACAGTGGCATGCACTGCTTGAAACAGGTTAATTCGTTGAAGTTTATCTTGGAAGGTTGTCAGAACCCAATTTGCAATGCAATTCTATCGTTTGTAATCTGGATTCACTAATCCAGTCATTCTGATATCCTGTTCAGGGTATCTTCCTTCTTCCTTCGCAAATTCATTTGCGAATATAGGGGTTCTGACGGGCATCAGCATAGATGAGTTTTCCGGTGGGATGCAGCTGGGTCTTAAACCTCTCAACATAACACTGTATCTGTCAGAAGAGCTGTAAAACATATCTTTCCCGTTAACCTTCTTTACAAAGATCTTCCCTGCACGAGCATCCTGGAGAAGGATGATGTTCCAATCCATTTTCCTTGGGTAGCTCGCATGAGCATACCATGACAAAGGAAGGCATCGAGCAATTTTAGGAATGAAGAATGATCTGTCTTCCCGATGGACTACCATCTCCTCCATCATTGGCCTAGGCTGGGAGACTTTTTCAAAGGCGTCACCAAACAAGAATAAGGGTTTCTTGTGGATAACAGCATCTGCTGATTCCAGAGGCTGTCCATTCATCAGACACATTAAAGTTTCGTTGTCCTGAGAAATCAATATTGCCTGACGAGAAGTCGGCAGATCGTACTGAGGATAATGGACGTGAGACAAATCTTCTTTATATTCAGATTCAGACAAAGTTCCCATAAAATGTTCATAGTTTGGATCTTCATTGGTTTCAACTGCATCAAAAACAGATGAAGATCAGTACAAGTCAAAAATTCTATTTTTTAGACAAACAAAACAGAAGAGTACACAATCCTCAGATTGCGCTAACATAGATTGCGCAACATTAGTTTGCGCATCATAATAGGGTGCGCAAACCAATCGATTGCGCTGACATTCAGCGCAAAGCAATCGATTGCGCTGACATTCTGTCAGCACAATTCGATAGATTGCGCAGGATTACAATCTTCATAAAAATGAAGACTGACTGTTTATGCAACCAAAAAACCCTAAAAAGGGTGGCGCAAGTTGAACTCATCTCTAAAAAGAAATGAGTTTCGAAGATTGGCGGAAGTCAAAACACCCTAAAAAGGGGTTTCGATCGGTTTTACTACCTATCAGAGCAGGGTGCGCAGACTCATGTCGAGATGCTCGCCGAGCAACTCTGTCAGAGGATTCGGCCGGAGCTTTTCCCTTCGCAGCGGCGGTGGCGGCAACATTAGATCGTCGGGGCGCCATGGAAGTCGTCGGAGAAAGAAGACAGAAAGGGTTCGGGGATTTTTCTCTCAAAAGCACGAAGGAGGCAAAGTAAAAAAAAATGAAATGAGGGGCTATTTATAGCCTTTGAAATACGAAACGGCTGCCTTGGATTGCGCCTAAAATTTGGGGGCACTTCACTTTGCGCAGACAGCTCATCATCATGCGCAACTTGGTTCAAAATTCAAAAATTCAAAGTATTTCGAAACTTTGAATCAAATCAACTTTCGAAAACTTTGAAGGGGGTCTTGTAGGTCCTAAAAAATCAAGTTGCATCAATCAACAAAATCAAGAAATCAAAATATACATCATCTTGTTGAATTGCGCAGACAACAGATTGCGCAGCCAACCGATTGCGCATTCTAATTTGCGCACACAACCGATTGCGCAAGCTGACGTGGCAGAAGTCATCATTACTAAATCAAATCAAATCTTTTCTGACAACTGACAGCGCGGATAACAAGGAGTCTGTTCGTTTCCTGCGCCGCACAGTGCTCGAGGGCGGCTGACAGCTGGCAGCGCAAACCAATCCTGCGCAGTTTGAGTTTGCGCAAACCATGTATGCGCAATTCAACTCTGCGCACTCTATCAAACGTAACTGTTAAGTTACACGTGGCATTCATGCCATCGATTGTTCATTACGTGGCAACTGTTTATGCACGATCATGCGCATTTTTATCAAATCATGCCATGTGTCCATGATAATCGGCCCACGATCCAGTAACTATCTGCACAAATCAATGTTGCGCAAACCAATGCTGCGCAAATCATCCTGCGCAGTCCAAAATAACTGAAAGTTAGTTATTTCCAGAACTCTATAAATAGAGTTTCAAGTCTTCATTCAAGGGCAGAGATCAGAGATCAGATATCAAGATCAGAAATCAGAAATCAGAGAGTCCAGGAGTTCTTGCCAAAGTGCTGCTGCATTCTTCCGAGACTTTTGTCTTCAACCTCAGAGGCTTTTGCCTTCAGTTTCCAGAGTTGTTTTCAACTTCAAAGGCTTCGTCTTTACAGTTCACATCGTCCAAGGGATAAAGCAATCGTCATCGAGATTGGATTCCTACAGTTGTAATTTTCCCAGAATTCTTGTAATCTTTATTACAGTTTGTATCAATAAAGTTCTATACTTTTGTTTTTGCAAACAATATATATATATATATATATATATATAGCTACTCATTTTTTCTTTGATTCCAAAGGGGTCGGGCTGTCTGTGTATAATTGGTGAGTTTGGGCTCGGGTTTTGGGCTTGCTGTAGAGTAGTTGCTAGGCTATATTGTATATATATGTGTATAACACTTTAGTACGTATAGTACTTATACTAGTATGTATATATATATATATATATATATATATATATATATATATATATATATATATATATAGTATTTAAAGTTATATTACTTATTTCCTATCCAAAATACATTTCAAGTATATATATATATATTTACTTGTAAAAAAAATATTGCAACTTATATAAATACTGACACATTTTGCACCCAAAATATGTATAAAATATTTACTAAAACCAATAAATTATAATTTCAATAAAAATCTTTATTTTGAAAAGTATACGCTTCTAACCATTACCAATACCTGTATATATGATTTACATATATAGGTACACATGTTGGTTTATAAAACCTCACATTATTTCTAACTCATATTTATATACAGATTCTTATATATATATATATATATATATATATATATATATTATATATATATATATATATATATATATATATATATATATATAATATATATATATATATATATATATATATATATATATATATAATCAAAACTAATAGTAATAAATTAACTTATTCGATTTATAAAAAAGGGGGTTTTACATCCAACCCAACTTATAAAAATTTCGTCCTCGAAATTAAAATTAGGCTAATATTCGAGAACAATGGGGTAAAAGAAAACAAGGGAAGAGCAGGTACGCCAAATCTTAACTTGGTGTCCAGAGAGAGAGTGGAGGCGGTTATAAAAAGGTCTCAATTAGATGGCATATTTTGTAGAGCCTAAAAATTAAGATGCGCCACCCATTAAAACATTCAATCATCAGATGGCACCAAAACATTATATTGCGTCGAACAAACAAGTTACGCAGCTTCAAGTTGCGCCAACGCCAGGTTGCGCTGGGGTCAGGTTGTGCGAAAGCCACGTGGTGCACTTCCTCAAGAAGCTATAATGACGTCATCATTATCTGACAACTGACAGCACAGAGATTAAGGAAAATCCCTTCGAATCCCGCGCAACGCGACCCTCGAGAAGACTTTGTCAGCATGTAATTAATGCTGACAGCTGGTTCGCGCAAGTCACTGAATGGCGCAAGGATTAATCAGTACAGTACAGAAGACCTAGTCAAAGGCGCCAGTTGTTAAGTTGCGCCTATGCACAGCCTGACAAATTGGCACCACTTGATCAACTCTTATTTTAAAACAGGGTGACGTGGCGCACAAGCCATCAACTTCGCAGAGCGTGCCCACTACAATGTCCACGACCACGCGCATCTCAATCAAACGATGCCACGCGTCTACGGCAGTTGGTACAAACCACTCGCGCAGGTTGTTGCATTGCGCCCTCGTGCAACCTGATGAAGCACGCACAAAGTGTTCAAATAGTGTTCAAGACAGAGTGACGTGGCGTGCAAGAACTAACTTCGTAGAACATGCCCATTACACTACCCACGACCATACGCATCTCAATCAAACGATGCCACGCGTCTGTAGCAGTTAGTACAACTGTTTGCGTAAGTAAACAGGAGGTGAGCAATCTGAAGCGTGCGTAATCCAGAATAACTACTAAACAGTTATTTCAAGAACTCTATAAATAGGGTTTTAAATCAATCACAAGACATCAAGAGTGATCATAATCTCCTGCTAAAGTGTTGCTGCATTCTCCAGAGGCTCGTGTCTTCGATATCACATCGTCCAAGGGATAAAGTGATCGTCTTCTAATCAGATTCCTATAGTTGTACTTTCCCAGAAATAAATTGTACTCCGATACTCTTTTTCTTTGTTTGTAATAAAACTTTTTGTTCTTTGCAAACAAAACGGCGACTCTGCTGGGGACGACTTTCTCCTCCGACGAGAAAGTGACAACTCAATGTGATACCGCGTCAATCGGCAAAATGCAGAAGACCCTGGTCGTTAAAGTCGACCAGACAGCCTACGAGACCATGATCAATGCTGGGGGTGCCAAGCGCACTGCTGCCGCAGTTAAGAGCAAGACTCCCTCTGTTTGGACTCCTAAGTCCTCAGCGGCACAATCTCCTGCCTCTGTGCAACTTGTGCCCATCACTACTTTGGCGCAACCTAAGGGAAACAGCCTTTTGGCTAATCTCTCTACTTCTCCGATTCTGAAATCGGAGGAGACTCTGTCTCGACACACTGTTGTCCAAAACAAGGGAAAGTGCCCTTCAGTCCTCTCTTCCCTAGCGCAACTTGCACCTATTCCTGCTTCTGTGCAACTTGCATCCATCACTGCTTCGGCATAACCTAAGGGAAACAGCCTTTTGGCTAATCCCTCTACTCCTCCGACCCTGAAATCGAAGGAGATTCTGCCTCGACACACTGCTGTTCAAAATAAAGGAAAGCGCCCTTTGGCATTTTCTTCTTCAACGCAATTTGCACGTGTTCATGCTCCGGCGCAACTTGCGCAGGTTCATGCCTTAGCACAACCCGCATGTACTTCTGCACTAGCACAATGTAAAAGGAAGCACTCTTTGCCACCAAATCAGAAGTTTAGTGAGAAATCACTAAATCAAGGAAAAGGTTCTTTAACTTTTTCTCATTCTGCTCGAGTCGCTGACTAGGTGGAAAAGTACTGCACTTCTTAATAGAGACAACCAAATTTCTATCGGAAAGATGAGTTCCATTCAGAACAAACCTCCCATGCAAAAGGGCATTTTGTCTATTCCAAAGAGATCAGGGCAGGATCTACCAACCTTGTGTATTTCAAGATCCCGACGAGGCAAACTACTAGTATCTCAAGTAGATACACAAGTAGCTCTCCTGTCAAACTTGTGCACCTATATCAACAGGTGCCAATTAGGCTCAACCTCGGGAAATCACAAGATGCATCAAGGCAACCCGCACCAGTTGCTAACTTACATCAGAGGAAGAATGCTGAGGTGAAAGATCCTGTGACTTATGCTAACCAGCTTAGCACGTCCTTGTACACTCAAGGTACAGGGCACCTCAGGAACAGGAACCATGTCCCGAATATCATCAAGGACTACGTTCCTGCAACTTCTTCTTGTCCTGTTAGTGACCTCCGTGAACTCTTAATATAGAAGCAGAAGGTTGCAAATTCATCCTGTCCAGCGGTGGTCCAACAACAAGAACATTATTGCAACCACCATCATGAAGTTGTCATCAAATGCTGCTGTCAGTCCAGCCAAACGGTCCACCTTTGGCCGTTTGAATTATGTTCAGACTCCTGAACCAATCCTAGTGGACGAAGATGAACTACTCTATGCTTCTGTCAACATGGCATCTCGAAACACTGCGGGTGGAAAACGTCCAAGACGAAATATGTCCCGCAATCCTAGTCACCAATACTTAGATCGGATTCATGAATCCGGTGAAGGAGTATACCAATATACTCGATCAAGAAGTCAAGATACAATCGGTCAAAGGAATCTTCTTGATTCAAACTAAGATTCCTTCAGTCAAAAAGATATCCCTATTACTTATTCTGGGGGTAGTTCTTTATGTGACTTTGATGCTGACAGTGAAAGTTCTGAGAGGACCATCCTTTCCACTAGCTCGTCTTCAAAGGCTAGAGAAGTGACTGCTTATGCCGTCACAAAAGATCAAGATACCTCCACTTCTTCAAGTCAAGAGCAAAGAATTGCTGCTTTGGAGGCTAGTTTGAAGAACATGGATGAGATGATGGCAGGCATGCATGCTGTGATTATGGCACAACATACAATTCCACCAGTCGCGAATCTGATTCTGACTCAAGAACCTGTGACAACATCAATTCCCACCAATATTGATCTGGGGGTACAATTTCCTCATACTGCTTCCAGTCCTGCGCAGGCTATTCCAAGTCAATCCGGTGCAGGGGGTGGTACTTATCATGCGGTACCCTCTCCTAACACATTGAATCAATCCACTACTCCACAATCAACAGGAGATACCAAAGAGGCCGTAAAACTTTTACGTACTCAATTTGAAGCTTTCAAACAGAAGGATGGCCTGCAGAAGCTTGGGATCAAACAACCATATCCCATAGAATGGAAAGAGGTCCAATTTCCTATTAAATATAAGCCTCCTACCATTATGCTATTTGATGGCAGCACATCTCCAAGTCAATACCTCGACCACTTTGAAGTAATGACTGATCAACTTCAACCAAATGATGCTCTTCTTACTAGAGTATTTGTCGTCTGCTTAGCTGGTACAGCATATGAATGGTATCGTAGTTTACCAGACGGATGTATAACCTCTTTCACTGGCTTCAAACAAATGTTCTTGGAACAATTTTATGAGGGAACCAACGACATGACTATGTCTGTTCTCATCAAAATCAAACAACGACATAATGAAACAGCTGAACGTTTTATTGAACGGTTCTACCGTGAAGCACTCAAAATGCGTCTCGAAACTCCAGATGCTTTAACTATAGCCACTTGTAAATCAAACTTGTTGCCTATAATCAGCATGTGGACAGGATCAACACAGTTCCAGGATTGGCCCTCTTTTATAATGAACGCCAAAGACGCAGAAGAGAGCGCTGACAAATTCAAAAAATTAGGCATTCAAATGCCTAATCTTGATAATGATGAACGCGCTACACCAAATAATAATGGCCGTCAGAATAATCGCAAGAGCAATGAGACTTTAGCCATTAACCTCAAAGGCAAAGAAGCTCTAGCCATCAATGTAAATCAGCCAACATCTACCCCTTCAACACCACCACAACGGACACCTCATCCAAAGAAGAATACTCTTTTCATAAAGATGATATCATGAGTATCTTTGATTGCCTCATCAAGAGCAACAAACTCTAACTGCCAGAACCTAAACGGCCAGATGAAGTTGGTAAGACTGACCATCCTAAATATTGTGTTTACCACAAGTTTATTGGACATCCAACCCGAGCGTGCTATGGACTAAAGGGTAAAATACAAGAGATGGTCAATTTCGGTGCAATCACTCTCCAGGAAGATGAGAAAACTGTAACGGCTAATGTCGTCTCTTTACAGTTTAGAGATTTTTTGGCTCAACTTGTGCAGGACAGTGTCATCCCCATCCCAAAAACTACTCTGGAGATTGTTAATCTTCCACCTGCATGGACAGATGGTCTTGTTCCTTTGTCTACTGATAAAGAAGAGATCATAGGATACATCCAGATTTAGTGGCAGACTTTGAAACACCATCTTCTTCTACCAAGACCAAAAAGGCCACTAAAAATAAATCATGTCACATGATTTTATTTGATGAACATTGTCTTCCACCTCTAGCTGCTACCTTCATCCCGGCAGCAGATAATCCTTTTTCTTCTTCTACTGATAAAACAACATTATCAAAATCAAAAGCCAAATACCAACCAGCTTTTTATCTGTACAGTCCACAATCTCGTGAACTCATGACGAAGATGGGATATGATCTACAAGAGGCCTCTGGTTTGAATCATGGAAAGGGGTCTCCTGTACCTCTTTCTCTATGTCTTTCTCATAACCAATCTCGGGTTGGTTTGGGTTACTGGAAAAACTCTCCATCTCACCAAAGAAAATATTCCAGAAACAAGATTCAGGTAAAGAACTGCAATATGGTATCCTTCGAGCCTGTATCCGAGGAAGAAGTCTTGACTGGTACCAAGTCTGGGAAACCTTACCTTAGGGACTATTCAGAAGATTAAGAAGACCCCGCTCCAGCTCTGGAGGCTCCTTAAGCATCATCTTCTCCTGCTGTCAGTATTCCGTCAGCTTCATCACCTCTGATAGAGCCAACTCTTCCTAAACCAACGACAGCTGACAAAGGAAAACAGCTTGTCCGTTTCGACAAAGTATTGAAGAAGACTCCAACTTTGGGACTTGAGAAGCCATATAACTTTGATATACTGGCTCAGCTGGCTAATACTCCGGCAAGATTGTCAATATTTGAGTCACTCCGTATTTCGAGGAAGACTCTAGAAACGTTGAGTGAAGCTTTGACATAAGCTGATACTTGTCTAGCACTTCTCAAGAAACCAGAGGAACAGTCTGTAACATGCCTTCATTGCCATAGTGTGATGGAGCTGATACCAAACATCACCTTCACACAAGACGATATGCTATTAGAAGATAATCGTCATGATCGACCCCTCTACTTTACGGGATATGTTGATACCATAATGGGTTGATCGTATCTTGATCGATCCTAGGTCTGCGCTCAGCATCATGCCAAAGACTCTACTAGATGTATTGAAGATTCCTGTACATAATCTTTCAACAACCATCACGAGAATCCTGGGATTCAATTCTGGAAGAAGTGAACCTTTGGGGAAGATTCGCCTGAAAGTTCAAATAGGCCATCTTCGTACGAAGGTTAGTTTCTACGTGATCAATAATCATGGCACTTACAATACTTTGCTGGGAAGACCCTTTCTGCATGAGCATAATCTTGTACCATCCACTTTACATCAATGCTTCAAATATATGGATACTAATGGAGAAGTCCAAAAGGAAGTAGCCGCCCTGAATCCTTTCAGGGGATTGAAGCATATTTTATGGATTCTCGGATGTACAAAAAGGAGTTCATTAAAGTTGTATTGGCAATGGATAGTGAGGAAGATCAGAAACATACTTCAAAAGATGTTCTCATGATCTCCATCAAAGGACGTACAATTTGTCCCTCTTCTTCTCAGACATTGACTATACATCTTTTCTATCATATCAAACAGCCTCCTGCCGTAGAAAAGGAACAAAGGGAGCTTTCTGTGAAGGCTAAGAATCATGTTGTAAATGATTATCAACCTTACTAAGCCTTCTGTGAAGGCTAAGAATCATGTTGTAAATGATGATGTACAAATCAATAAAGTAGCATCTCCTTTACAGTATACTAATGTCTTTTATTATACTCGATGTTATTTAAAAATGTTAGATAACTTCAAATCACTTGCCATGGGAGCAGTTGAAGCTTCCCAAAATGAAGTATTGCTCGAGCCAATGCAGGACTCCTTCTTCTTAGTTCCTTCCAGGGAGAAAAATAAACTTCCTATACTTTTTAGTAAAGGAATAGAACAAAAGATCACTCCCGATAGCGAGGAAGAAAATTACGATAACGGAAGACTTCAACTACGTCGTTATAGTCAGCAATCAAAAGATATCATTCAAAAGATAGGCTATAATTTTAAAGCTGGTCTCAATGGCGGCAAAGGAAGGCGAACTCCTATTCGTATTCCTGCTCTGAAAGGAAAATCACAACAATACTACAGCAAGACGAAGCGGAGATTAGGTTATACTTCACCAACTCTGACTCCAAAAGCCTCCGAATTTGAGAAAGAAGAACGATCTAACTCTTCTGATTCTATCTCATGGGATTCAGACACCAGTGTAGGGCACGTCCATCACGTGACTCTATCTTCCAATATGGTGACTGCCGAGTTCTCGGAAGATGATGAAGACTTTGCTGAAGCTTCTGAATCTGATCCTTGGGCACAAAGGATGGATACTCAATGGGAGCTTCGCTTTGAGCAACGTGAGCCACCTAATGAAGATCAGTTGGTTCAAGTCAGTTTTGGAGACGAAAATTCCCCAAAACTAATTTTTGTCAGCAAAAGCCTCCCTGAAGCGGACAAACAAGAACTAATCCAACTTATTAGGAAATACATTGATGTATTCGCTTGGAGCTATGAAGATATGTCGAAATTGGATCCTCAGATCGCTACTCACAGGCTCACCATTCTGCCAAATGCGAGGCCAGTCAAACAGCAACAACGTCGGTTTTGACCTAACATGATGGATGCCATAGAAGCTGAAGTCAAGAAAATTATCGCCTGCGGTTTCATCAGAGAAGAACAACATCCGGACTGGGTGGCTAATGTTGTCCCAGTTTTGAAGAAGACAGGAAAAGTCCGGGTTTGTATTGACTTCAGAGACCTTAATGAAGCCTGTCCCAAAAACGAATTCCCTCTCCCAATTATTGATGTCATGATTGACAATACTTGCGGATTTGAACGCATGTCCTTTATGGATAGATTTTTAGGATACAATCAAATCAAGATGCATCCAGAAGATGAGAAACATATATCTTTTCGCACTCCTCTTGGAGTCTATTGCTACACTGTCATGCCATTCGGTCTTAAGAACGCTGGTGCAACTTATCAGCGAGCCATAAGTACCATCTTTCGTGATCATTTATGAAAGACTGTTAAATGTTATGTTGACGATATTGCTGTCAAAAGTCATCTAAAAGAATATCATATTCATGATTTGAGAACTATTTTCGATCTAATGCGCCAGCATCAACTCAAGATGAATCCCACCAAGTCATTTCTGGGAGTCCCTAGTGGCAAATTTCTTCGATTCGTTATTACCTCTAAAGGTATACACGTTGACCATGAGAAAATCAAAGCCATTCAAGAGATGTATCCTCCACGCAACCTAAAAGAGCTACAAGAATTCCAGGGATGGCTTACGTACATCAGAAGATTCATCTCAAATCTCTCTGGACGCTGTAGACCGTTCACTCAACTCATGAAGAAAGGCGTGTCTTTTATTTAGACTGAAGAATGTCTGCAAGCATTTGAAGACATAAAGCGGTACTTGATGAACCCTCCAGTTCTAGTGCCTCCAATGTCAAGAATACCTTTCCTGATGTATGTTCGATCAATGGACCACTCTTTAGGTGCTTTATTAGCTCAGAAGAATAAAGAAGGTCATGAACAGGCTATCTACTACCTTAGCCGCATGATGATTGGAGCTGAGCATCGATACTCTCCAGTAGAAAAAGAATGTCTAGCTTTGATATTTGCTGTTCAAAAGATGAGACATTATATCACTGGCCAAACTATTCATGTTATTTTTAGAGTTAATCCTCTCAGGGTCCTGATGAAGAAGCCCAGTACACTCAATTCTAGGCTTGCAACATGGGCCATATTGTTAGCACAATATGATATGGTTTATGTTCCTCAAAAGTCTGTTAAAGGTCAAGCCCTTGCTGACTTTCTAGCAGCTCATCCAGTTTCCGAAACATCTAAACTCTACGATGAGATTCCAGATGAAACCTTGGAGTCCAACACGATTTCAGAAGAAATTCTTATTTGGCGTTTATTCTTTGATGGTGCATCCAGAATTGGACCAAAAGGTGCTATTGTTGCTGGAGTTGGAGTCGTTCTTGTCTCACCTGTCACGATCCGCACCTGCTTTTCGGACACGAGCACGTGAGCAAGCCATCTACGCATCAAGCGGACTCCAGCCCGACTCGAATACGTAAACGCTGTCATGGCTATGGTAAACTGCCAAATTATGGTAAATAAATCTATATCTCAAATCCACAATAAGTGTACTAATCATGAATGAATACTATGGGTCGTGGTTTGCAGCCCACTAGCATACATGTCCGATTAGACTGCAAGAAATAACATGAGTCTATAAACTGAATCTGTAAATAGGATATTTCATGATAATGAAAGAAAAACACGAGCTGGATGAACTGGATAATAAACAAGGTATCAATACCTGAATCTCGCAAGCAATATCATAAACGTTTGGACCCCACAAGTGTCATAATCATCCACAATCCAGAGCTGCTAACTAACTCCACGCAATAACTAACCTGAAGAGATCATCAGGTCCTCAGGGGACATAGCAAGATACATAAAAATATGCCTATCTAGCAGTTTATCATGCAATAAAGAAAATATCGAAAAATAAATAGGAAAGGACCAATTAATACGAAAATATGACTATACACGACTGGAAGAACCACTACGCATAAATGAACTGCTGGAGGAGAACAAGAGAACACGATATCATGATGTCAAGGATAACCAATCGAATACTCAAACCTTCGTCCCTAGTGTG
>JANAVB010026606.1:17500-26214 GCA_029216955.1 Iris pallida
ATGTATATACATTAATAAATTTTGAATATATGTTAATACAACAATATAATATAAATAATATCTATTTGACGATGAAGAAAACAACCATTTAATAATAACTAAATACAACAACAATATTATTAATAATACTAATAATCCCAATAACAACTAAAAATAACCCAATAGCAAGTGTAGTAATGTTTGGTGAATCTAGTACGCACACTCTTTATTGGCTCCCAAAAATCACACAAATATTGTAAACACTAATAAAATAATAATAATAATAATATTTATAATGTACATATAACAATTATTAGAAATTAATTGCCAATTCCTAAAGATATTGCATCTACCTAGAATATATCTACATAGCCGTATTGGGTCTCACTACATGCCTATATGGGCTTGGATTTGGTTCGGCCCAGTTCGGACTAACTTGGTTCAACCCGGTTCCTGCAAAGTCAATAAATCTAATAATAATTAATTAAACTTATTTATAATGGCCATGCTATAACTTGGCCTGGTTTTTCTAGTTAGGACACACCTATGGCTCGGCATTCTCCTACCATGGCTAAACACTAGTCAAAGTACGCCACTGCACTATCCATGCCATGATTCCTAGTCGTCTTGTACTTCAAAACTCAACCATGGCTAAAGTCATCTACCGTAATAATTAACTAAATGATTATTTATATAATCTAAAAATCACCATTTAAATCAAATAAATAATAGAAAAAAATAATTCAAAAATTTTCGGGAAAGGGAGCTACAAATCTACCCACCTTAAAATAATTTCGTCCTCGAAATTCTAATTCATAGGTATTCCTTAAAATTCAAAAAGAAAATCTGCCTTAACCTTAATCTCCTCAAATTTAATTTCTCCAAAATATTTTATGACTTTCTCTAGTCATTTTATAACTCCGAATACTTGAGGACTGCTACCCACCTTTGGTCACTCAACTCCTCAAAATTACGGTCACTAAAATCTTATAATCTTCTAACTAGTTGCTAACAATTCTACCGACAGTTATCTAGGCATATAGCAACTATAATCCCTCATATCTATAAACAATCAAAACTCAATAATCATGCAATACTATACTATAATTTAAGAATTTCTGATGAATTCTAGACAGCACGATCATTCGTCACCCCGGAATAGGAAAGGACGAGAGTCAAGGGTACGAAAAACAAGAAAGTATAATCGAGAGCAAATATGGAGTTTTCAAGGACGTAGAGAATTTTTAGAAGAATTTTCAAGGCAGAGTGGATTGAGATTTCTAAGGTTTTGTCATTGTCGCAGGCTCGTACCAGTACAGTTACGTAACCGGTACGATATGCTCTGACCTGCATGGGCCACTAAATCACCAGAAGGGTTAGCTATCCAAAGAGCTTATTCTTTAGATGAGTCATGTTCCAACAATGTGGCTTAATACAATGCTCTGCTCATTTGTCTCCAATTGGCTCAACAATTAGATATTGAGTATCTTGAAGTTTACAGAGACTCCAAACTGATTGTCAATCAAGTTAGAGGCACATACGAAGTTCGACATCAAGATTTGGTTCCATATCATGATGCGGCAATTAGGATGGCCACTTCATTCAAAGGTTTCTTCAACGAGCATGTACGCCGAGCATGTAACACGGAAGCTGATGTACTCGCTAATCTTGCAGCAGTATTAGCAATTCCTGTCAGAAGGCAACAAATGATCATCACTAATAGAGAGTTATTTTGTGTCCAGACTAACTTAAATATGGAAGTTAACAACCTAAACATAGAATTCAACAATTCAGTTGAAATTTGTGCCATTAATGAAGATTGGAGGACTCCTTTCATAAACTTTGTAGTCCATGGTATCCAACCTAAAGACCCTAAGGAGGCTACAACAATTCGACGACGGTCACTCAGATTTTACTATAATCATACTACAAAGACACTCTACCGACGAACGTTCGACGGCTTACTCCTACGTTGTCTTGCGGGTGAAGAAGCAAAACAAATACTTCGTGAAGCTCATGACGATGTTTGTGGTGCACATCAACCTGGTCCTAAATTACAGGATCACATTCGCCGTATGGGTTATTATTGGCCCTCATTGATATCTGATGCAATCGAGTATGCAAGAAAGTGTCAGGCATGTCAAATCCATGCTGACTTCATTCATCAACCGTCAGAATTTCTTCACCCGACGGCAGCATCTTGGCCCTTTGAAGCTTGGGGAATGGATGTCATCGGTCCTATCAACCCTCCCTCGTCTCGAGGATATCGGTTTATATTAGCCATAACTGATTACTTCTCAAAATAGGCTGAAGCAATACCTCTAGCTGAGGTCAAGACAAGCAGCGTCATCAACTTTATCAAGCATCATGTGATTTATAGGTTTCGTGTTCCTCGATGAATCATTTACGATAATGGGCCATAATTCATCAGTCAGAAATTCACTCAATTCCATGATGATAATAGGATCAATAATATTGCTTCTACAGCTTACAATCCTGCAGCTAACGGGTTGGCAGAAGCATTTAACAAAACCATCGTCAAACTCCTCAAGAAGTTTGTTTCTACCAACAAACGAAACTGGAGTGAGAAGCTTGGAGAATGTCTATGGGCTTACCGTACTACTATACGTAGTCCTACAGGCTATACACATTTCTCTTTAGTGTACGGATGCGAGGCTGTTTTATCATTGGAAATCCAGATCCCTTCCCTAAGGATTGCCATTGCCAATGAACTAACAACTGAAAACAATGATCGCCTGAGACATCAGGAGCTTGAAGCGCTTGACGAAAAATGGCTCCTAGCTCAACAACATATTGAGTTACACCAAGCTCATCTATCAAAAGCCTTCAACCGTAAGTCAAAGTTCGAACATTTCAAAAAGAAAAATTAGTTCTAACCGTCAGACGTTCTATGACTATGATGCACATGAGCAAAGGCAAATTCGAAGCGAAGTGGGAAGGACCCTACATTGTAAGCAAAGTTTTCTCCAACGGAGCATATCAATTGACTGGAATGGATGGTCGAGTCGCCATGATGCCCATTAATGGCAAATTTCTCAAGAAATATTATGTTTGAAGAAAAAGAAGAAATATCAACATAGAGACTTAGAATGTAAATAAAATTCCTTCTTATTTGCATAAATTTAAAACAGAAAGAAATACATAAAATTAACGAGGACCAGAGCCCTCTTGATTAAAAACGTGTTTCGCAAGAAGCTCGAAGACATTATTTTCCGATGACACCAGCAGTTCGCAAGCAGCCTTCCTCAGAGCTTCTTCCTCGGCAGTACTCCCAGGCTTTACCAACTTGGCGAGAATGTCCTCCTGCTTCTGTCCAGTGACAGCCGAGCTTTCTCCGATTTCTGGCTGAGTAGGCGGCCGAGGCTCGTCAGAAGGAGTGTCGAGGTCGACTTCGATCTTCAGGATAACTCCCGTCTCCTTAGCCATTTCTTCGGAAGTCATTTATGAAGGAAAGAAAAGGAGTGAATGATGTTTTCAGAAAAGTTCCACACTATTTAAAGGCAGATGGAAGCCAAACATTCTATCTCAGGAATCGAGACAACCTTTCCTCGAAAAGGCATATTTGTTCGTCTTGTGAAAAGATCTTCATTCACTATTTATTTCGAGAATCGAAGCAACCTTTCCTTGAAAAGGCATGCATATTCATCAGTCTTTTCATCTCTATTTTATTTATTATCGTTTATTTTCTGTTTCATAAATAAGTCACAAGATAATAAATACTCAAAATCTCCCATGGAGCTTATCCAAATCATCAATTCCGTCTTTTAAAACCCAGTTGTTTTGAAAGATGTCTTTTCTTTATGATAAATCCATATTATCGCAGATATTGTCTTTTTAGACATGCTATTCTGTCTTTTATAGAAAAATGAGTTTACGTCCACAGTACCTCTGGATTCTATTTTCTATATCATCACATCAAAATCAAATCATAAAGAAGAGAAAATTATTCTTTATTTCTTCTTTAAAACATAGATACATTTTGACGGAAATCTATTACATCTCGGATTTTTCATTCTAAATCTAATAAATGAAGGTTTATTACATCTTTGGATCTTCTTGTTGATGCTAGTTCCTAGTCGTCTCAACCTGAAGCAACGAGAAAGAAAATGGAACTAACTCTGGTCTTCTCTCTCAGAAAGACGAGAGTAGAACCCCAGAGTACAACAGCTCAAAGATAAGCTTCTGTCAATACAACTGGTGGAGAAGAGACGACCCGTCATGAGAATTAGGAATGAGGTCACCCTCGTGATACGATTCCTAATTATGTCTCTCCACCGTCCAACTCTCATGTATAAAGGCCCTTCCTACTATCTGAGGAAGACCCTTCTATAACATGGAGAGTCCTGAGATGTCTGATTTGAGCGTCAGAATCATATTAGCTGTCTGATGTGAGTGTCAGAAGAATGCCCCCCACAGCATCCAAGTCGTCGATGCCAGTTCTGAAGAAGCTTGTCAACCAGACTTCTGCAAATATCACAAAGAAAGAAAACTTAGCAAAATCTATCAAACTGCGCGCCTTTGATCAACAGGCACACATCATCAGATTCAGCCTATAGGCATCTATGATAAAACATGCATCTCTGACCGAAGTCAGGCACTGGATTGCACTACACGCCTTTTTATCAGAGTTTCAGGCGTACGTCTACAACATGCGCCTCTGACCGAAGTCAGGCACTGGATTGCAGTGCGCGCCTCTTCTCAGAATTTCAGACACACGTTTACAACATGCACCTATGACCGAAGTCAGGCACTGGATTGCAGAGCGTGCCTTTTTCTCATAGTTTCAGGCGTACGTCTACAACATGTGCCTTTAACCGAAGTCAGGCACTAGATTGCAGTGCGCGCCTCTTCTCAGAATTTCAGACACACGTTTACAACATGCGCCTCTGACCGAAGTCATGCACTAGATTACAGTGCACGCCTTTTCTTAGGATTTCAGGCGCACGTCTACAACATGCGCCTCATTTCTACAAGTCAGCGCCTGTCTTCAAATCAATCTCAGTAAAAAAAGTGGTGCAAGTTAAATAGCAAATCATGAATGGCGCTTATGTATAGAAACTACTGGTTCTTTGTTGGAACTTACCATCAAATCAACTATGTTTGTACGGAAGATCGTCGATGATATAAAGCATGACAATCCAACATCCGAAGACGCGGTATGCAGAAGAATAACATCGAATTTTGGTGGCACAGAAAGGCTCACGAATGTTGAACTCTTGGTCGCCAAGGGGATTCTGCGAAGAACCATTGCCATCAACAGAAAGAAGAAATGAAAAGAAAAAGTTCATGGACATTTCTTTTTGATTTCTCCTATAAACTATTTAAAGAGCTTCGAAGATATGAACGGGTGCGTCATTCTAGGAGCCTATCTTGGGAAGGACCTAAACAAAAGGTGCTCAAACCATACGAAAACTGTCACGTGTTCTTTGAAAAAAAACAACAACATTTAAGTTGGTCAAAATGGTGCATTGGCACGCGCCACTAAAACAGATCACACGAAAAGATTTGCAGAAGGGAGCCAAAAATAATTTTTTATTTATTACATAAGGGAAAACAAGCTTGGCGAAGAGAAGCACCTAACTCGTGCATATCACGAATCCCTGAACGATGCATCTGATGAAGAAATCTTTCTGCGTCACCGCGCTCTTCAGAAGAGGACGAAGGACCACTGTTCAGACGATCAAAGACTGCTGGGGTCAATCCAAAGCATTCTAAGAAATTGTTTGCTGGTAGTGATCGGTCAGCCTCGGACAGGACCGTAGGCGTAGTGTCAGGCCTTGTCTCCTGAACTTTTACTTCAGCATTAACGCCGGTCGCCATCTCCTTCTTCTTAGGTGCCATGGAAGTACAAAAGTGAGGGATGAATACAAGGACCTCTCCCTTTATATATGACCAACCAACGCTTTATATTCTCTATGGAAAATCGAACATCATCAATGCAACTCGGAAAGACGAAGAGGAGATCGAATGTTTCGAGAAAAAATTTATTATTACGGTTGAGCATTGACTGGCACAATCCAAACAAAACTAGCATAATTCAAAGTATTTCAAAACTCTGAAGTATTTTCAAGTTTTGAAAACTTTGAAGGGGGTCTTGTAGAGCCTAAAAATTAAGATGCGCCACCCACTAAAACATTCGATCATCAGATGGCGCTAAAACATTATATTGCGCCGAACAAACAAGTTGCGCAACTTCAGGTTGCGCCAACACGAGGTTGCGCGAGAGCCACGTGGCACACTTCCTCGAGAAGTTGTAACGGCATCATTATTATCTGACAACTGACAACATGGAGATTAAGGAAAATCCCTTCGAATCCCGCACAACGCGGCACTCGAGAAGACTTTGTCAGCATGTAATTAATGCTGACAACTGGTTCACGCAAGTCACTGAATGGCGCAAGAATTAATCAGTACAGTACAGAAGACTTAGTCAAAGGCACCAGTTGTTAAGTTACGCCTATGCGCAGCCTGACAAATTGGCACCACTTGATCAACTCTTATTTTAAAACAAGGTGACGTGGCGCACAAGCCGTCAACTTCGTAGAGCGCGCCCACTACACTGGCCACGACCACGCACATCTCAATCAAATGATGCCATGCATCTACGGCAGTTGGTGCAAACCGCTTGTGCAGGTTATTGCATTGCGCCCTCGCGTAACCTGATGAAGCACGCACAAAGTGTCCAAATGGTGTTCAAGATAGAGTGACATGGCGCACAAGCCACTAACTTCGCAGAACATGCCCACTACACTGCCCACGACCACGCACATCTCATTCAAACGATGCCATGCGTCCAATAGCAGTTAGTACAACCGTTTGTGCAAGTGAACAGGAGATGCGCAATCTGAAGCACGCGTAATCCAGAATAACTACTAAATAGTTATTTCAAGAACTCTATAAATAGGGTGTCAAATCAATCACAAGATATCAAGAGTGATCATAATCTCCTGCTAAAGTGCTGCTGCATTATCCAGAGGCTCGTGTCTTCGATATCACATCGTCCAAGGGATAAAGTGATCGTTTTCTGATTAGATTCCTATAGTTGTACTTCCCAAAAATCAATTGTACTCCTATACTCTTTTTCTTAGTTTGTAATAAAACTTTTTGTTCTTTGCAAACATATTTTACAAGATGGGGCATTCTCTATTCAAGACTCTACCCAACTTATAAAAATTTGATAACTGTGAAAATTGTCGTTACAAGACTTCTGTGAAAGAATATTTCTAGGGAGAGGTACGAGAATATTGGATACTTCTGACTGCAGTCACGGATCCAAAAGCGAGCCTCAATATTGTCATGTCTTTCTTTGTCAATAACTTCTTTAAGAGGATTATTACAATCTATCATCGTTTCTATCGGCCATGCTTTCAACAAGATAGTAGGATCTCTTGTTCGAATATAACTAGAACGTGTCGGTTCAAAGGAATTTCAATCTTCGTCTATCATGGGTAACTAAGAGATGAGAACCCATGATAGTGCAAAACCTTGCTACAGATTTTGATTAGGTAAGGGTATAGAATCTTTAGGTCAAATAACTAGTGTGAATGGGGTCAGTGTTTGTGTTATGCAGGAGGCATGTGCTAGTTTGAGTGAAAAGCACTTGTCATAGGTGTGATGTGTCTTGCATGGATCATGGATATTTAGTTTGTTCAAGGGAATGTGTCATTTTTGTATGGTTAAGAATCAATTGGAATGAAAATGGTCATTTATGTTTTAATCTAAGGAAAATTGGTGTCATACACGCGGTGTAATTGCAATGGAGCACAGGAAGGTGTGTTTATGCAGGATATGTATGTCATGCGTGTAGAGTGCCTCTTCTAGTTCACGAGTGTAAAATTTGTGGGAAGGGAACGGCTAGCGTTGTGCTCTAAACATCAAAGTCACGGTAGAGGGCATCAATGATACGGATAAGAGTGGACGTTATGAAGCACTGATTTATTAGTTTGATTGGAACCAATCTATCCCAATCATTTGATACTCCTAGAGAAGCTTGCAATTACACTTCAGAAATTTCTGTTTCGAAATTGAGACTAAAGCACGATTTTTATGATATAACAAAATTTAAAGAATCAAGGTTGCGATATTTTGTCTCGGTTATCTGACTACACGAGCAAAGGGGTATAAAAGATAATATGAAGATCGTATCGCAACTTTTAAACAGATGGGAGAACGGTTACGATTGGAATCCAATTTGGCATCCCATTCTAGAAGATAGAGGACACTAAGTTCAAGGTTCTACCCACTTAAGAAAGTTTGGTTAATCGTGGGAAGCACATTAATAGACTTCTAAGAATGACCAAATTCCAAGGAGAGGTATAAGAATATGAGGTTCTTCTGATCGTAGTCACAAACTCTACAAAAAGTCTAGGCATTACATATTTAATATTGCTCCTATGTCGACCATGTCTTATCAAGGCAGTAGGAGAGGTCTTAGTTAAGCATAACCGAAAATAAATTTGTACCGAAGGATTCCTTTCCTCATAACTAGGCTACAAATAGGTACGGTTAAGGGACTGACGGAAAGGAGGTTTTAATGAACCAAGAGATGGGGACTACATAACTGGTATAGGGACCTATTTCATAAGGTTTGGTTTTGTCACGACCTGTACCCACTGTGAGGGTATGAGTACGTAACAGTGCCCAGCCTACGCCGTAGTGTCGGCGGTAGAATACGTTCTAGGTCACTATCTAAATAACAACTCATGCAAAATAAT
>JANAVB010026607.1:0-68383 GCA_029216955.1 Iris pallida
GCCGAGCATTTAGGAGCCCGCCAAACAGGCGGGCCTAGGTGGGCTGGCCCGCCAGTAGCCCGCCCCGGTGGGCTAGCCCGCGGGCCAAGTGGGTTGGCCCGCCATCTATTTTTTTTATAAAATTTTTAATTTTTTATTTAGCACATATATGATATATGTATTATACATGATAAAAATTCTCATTTAATGCAAGTATTGACGTATAAATATTAAATTTGGTCATTTATTTACATGAATGAAGGTGTTTTAAAGAAATATCTACTATTATAATATTTCTTGTATTTTACTTGTAATTTGATGCATATGATAGTGAGTAGAAAATATTATATATATAATTTTTTTTCTTTTAAGAAACTAAACAATAATTAAAAAAATTAAAAAAAATTAAGCGGGCCGGCCCGCCTAGCCCGCGGCCCGCCGGTGGGTTGTGCTGGGTTGGAATTTTTTTGGCTCGCCAAAATGGTGGGTCGGCCCGCCCCGCCCCGCCAAATGGTGGGTTATGGTGGGTTACGGGCCGGCCCCCCCCGCCGGCCCGTCTTGACAGCTATAGAGCCAACAGAGCGCCGAGGGAATGATCCATGGCACGGACGTAGAGAAAAATGGTTTGCCGGCGACGGGTGCCACCAGGACTGGCGGGCTCGTCAAGTAAGCCTTGATGTCATCGAAAGCTTTTTGGCATTCCTCTGTCCAGACGTAAGAGACTCCTTTCTTCATGAGCTGAGTGAAGGGTTGACACTTTCCGGAGAGGTTTGCTATAACCCTCCGGATGTATGCCAGACGCCCCTGCAGGCCTCGAAGTTCTCGGAGGTTCTTTGGAGGGTCCATGTCAAGGATGGATTTGGTCTTTTCGGGATCGACATGAATGCCTTTTGCCGTGATAATAAAGCCCAAAAACTTTCTGCTAGAAACCCCTAGGAAGGATTTAGCGGGGTTCATCTTGAGTTGATGCACCCGCATGAGATCGAAGACTGTCTTCAGGTCTTGTAGGTGATCACCTTTGAGACGGCTTTTGACTGCGATGTCATCAACATAGCATCGACTGTCTTGCGAAGATGCTAACGAAAAATGGTGCTCATAGCCCGTTGGTATGTGGCACCAGCATTCTTCAAGCCGAAGGGCATCACTGTGTAACAGAAAACACCCTTTGGAGTCCTGAATGACGTGTGTTTTGCGTCATCGGGGAACATCTTGATCTGGTTGTAGCCCGAATACCCGTCCATGAAAGACATGCGTTCGAAGCCATATGTGTTGTCGATCATCACGTCAGTGATTGGAAGCAGGAATTCGTCCTTCGGGCAAGCGGAGTTGATATCCCTGAAGTCGATGCAGACTCGTATCTTCCCATTCTTCTTGGTGACAGGGACAACGTTGGCCACCCAATCCGGGTGTTGTTCTTTACGGATGAAGCCGCTGATCAAGAGTTTGTCCACCTCCTGATCTATGGCGTTCATGATGACAGGACGAAAGCGTCGCTGTTGTTGTTGATAGGCTTGGCATCAGGTAAGATGTTAAGCCTATGCATCACAATCTGGGGATCAAGTCCCGGCTATCTTCGTAGCTCCAGGCGAAGACATCGATATACTCTTTAGCCAGCTGGATTAAAGATTCTCGGTCCTTCTAGGCTTTTGCTGATGAAGATGGGTTTGGAAGAAGATCCATCCCCAAGGTCGATCTGCTCGACTTCGTCTTCGGTAGGGGGTTCGCGTAATTCAAAACGAGACTCCCACTGTTCTCCCAGGCGTTGATCCCAGGGTTCTTCTTCGAAGAATTCTAGCATTTGGTTCTCGCCTTCATCTTCTTGGAATTGTGCAGATGTCATGTTGGCTGCTAGCACTCTCTTGAAGACTGAGCCGATACTGGTAACGGAATACCAAGTTGATGCTTCGGATGAATAAGAATGTTCTGCTTCTTCTGCCTCCGAACTCTCTGGAGTTGACGGTGGCGTGACATAGCCTACCCTCCGTCGAGTTCGATTATAGTAGTCCTACGGCTTTCCTTTAGGTGTTGGAAGCCGGAGAGGAAGACGTCGACACTTGCCGTAGTTCAGGCCGTTGTTGCTTTTTAGGTTGTAACCTATCTTTTGGATGAGGTACTTTGCCTTGTCCGTGTACCGATAGACTTGTATTCTGCCGGTATCTGGTTCTGGCTCGAGTGGCGGGAGGTCTTGATGACGCTCGACTTTGTCGAAGATGATGGATTCTTCGTCTCGTCTCCGCGGTGGGACTACAAAACAGACCCCTTGGGACGGGACTACTCGATTTACATGGTGGACGGTCGTTATTTGTGTTTGCAACGACCGTAGAGCGTTATCTAGTGTATACATGGCATTCCAATGTGAAAGACTAGAATAATTAAAGGACACTCTATTATTGATAAATATGAGATTTTATCCCGTGGAATATATTATCCAGAGAGGGTGCATCTACATCAGCAGAGATATATTCCCCTAGCTCTTCATTTGTGAGTACTGGAATTGGATCGGGAGAGTCCACCACAGCTTTGGTCTTGGGGTCCGAGAGGACTATGTGAGCTTTTTCTGGCAGCTTGGATTGCGGCGGCTTGCCTTTAAGACGCACCTTCAGAGGTGCCTCCACTGTGCCTCCGGTGATTGGTGCCTTCCCTTGTAGTTTTGCCACAAGGGGAGCCGATGTTTAAGGCAGCTTTCCCTTGAGCCGTATCTTCAAGGGAGCTTCAGGAGCAGTTGGTGCTTTCCCGGGTAGCTTGATGTTCATGGGAGGCAACTTCTGAGGCGGTTTGCCTTTGAGTCGGATCTTCAAAGGAGCGTCGGGAGTCATCTCAGGCTCTGCTGCCGTTTCTGCTTCATCGTCAGCATCATTGGCTTCCTCCTCGTCAGGTGACTTATACAAGATGGAATCAGTGAACTAGGCTTCAACCCCTTTGAAAGGGTCAATGTCCGCGAACTCCGTCCGGATGACGTCGTTGGTGGACACGTACTTCATACATTGGTGGAGTATGGATGGCACCACCATGTGCTCATGCAGCCATGGACGACCCAATATGAGGTTGTAGTTGACGTCGGCATCCACGACATAGCAGGTCACCTCGGTTCTGAGGTTACCGATATGGCACTTTAGCCGTTTCTTGCCCAGTGGCTCGCTTTTGCTTGCATTGAAGCCACTGATTGTTGTGTTGGAAGGCGCCAATCGGTAGATTGGGATCCCCAGTGTTGAGAGCAGCATCTTCAGAATGATGCTGAGGAAAGACCCCGGATCGATCTGAATCCGCTTCACCTTGACAGAACCGATATACCCTGTATAATACAGCGGCCTATTGTGTCGGTTGTGCTTGAGCAGCATGTCTTGTTGGGTGAATGTTATATTAGGGATAACCTCATCCGCACAATGACAGTGCGTACATGTAGTTGGGAGATCTTCAGGCTGCTTGACCTGACTGATGAAGGATTCGGCATCCTTCAGAGCTTCATAGAGAGCTTCACGAGTGTCCTTGGAAAGACGAAGGAGCTCAAACAGAGAAAGGTGGGCAGGAGTACTGGCAAGTTGTGCCAGTATGTCGAAGTTGTGGGGCTTGGCTAGCCCCGAAGTATTCTTCTTTCGCTACATTCTTCTGCTTATTGGCTGCTGAGGGCTTAGATGGGCCCTCTTCCTGGGCAACAGGGGCGGTGCAACAAGGCACCACCTCGACGGCAGCTTCGTCGGGTTGGGCGTTCTGTTGTGAACGCGTCTGTATGGGAAGTGCCTCTTCCGCAAAGGCAGAGACCATACGGTAAGACTTGATCTTCCTGTCTTTGGATTTGGAGGCAGGGCGTACCTCCGGTTGAGTAACCTCGGAGACAAGATCAGGGTGAACCCATAAGATCTCTCCCCGAGATGTGGTGAGTGGGATGAGTCCACTCACGTTGTCACGAGTAGGTGGTAAGTTAACCACCTCCATTATCGCCTTAGGGGGGGACGATGCCATCTTGTGTTGTAGTTGGCGGCAAGGTGCTGAACTGGAGTGACACCACGTTGGCCGAAACCGTCTTCTCCTGGTAGTCGACGGAGATAAAATCCGCATTGATCATGCGCTGGATGTAGTTTTTGAGGACGTAGCAGTCCTTGGTTGGATGTCCGACAAACCGATGGTAGTGACAGTACCTCGGATTGTCCACTTTCCCAACCTCGTCGGGACGCTTCGGGTCCGGCAATTTGATTTTGTCACCCTGCTTCAGTATCTCGAAGAGTTGTAGGGTGTCTTCATCGTTGAAAGAATAAACCTCCTTTGGCCTTGGTGCAAGTGGAGGCTTCTGAGTAGGCGCTGATGCACCTTTTGAGGCATTGACAGTCAATGCCTGTTTCCCCTTCGTCTCTCGTTCGGGGTTGTTGGCTGCAGGCCGTTTTCCCTTGTCCTCAAAGGCAGGGAAACTAACTCCCAGAAGGCGAGCATTGGACGCCTTTTTTTCTGCTGCTTCAGCTTCGATGATCAAGGAACTCCAGTCGGGAGGAGGAGTAGAATTGAGCCAGAGTTTGACTGCGGGCAGCATGTTCATGCTACAGGAGGAGAGGAGTGCATGTTCTGGCATGCCCGGGGGCAGTCTGAAGCAGGCCTGTCGGAAGCGTTCGATGAATACCCGAACTGTTTCCTTCTCCTTCTGGCGTATCTCTATGAGGGACGCCATTGTCATGTCCTTTCCGCCGTCGTAGAAACGGTCGAAGAAAAGACGCGTCAAGTCGTCGAAGGAAGATATGGAATTGTCGGGGAGGCTGCAGTACCAGTCGTACGCCACTCCTTTCAGTGCCCCGACAAATATGCTGGTGAGTAGCGCGTCCTCCTTCGTAAGATGTTCCGTTTGGGACTGGAAGTACGTCAGATAGTGACGCGGAGAGTCCTTCCCGTCGTATGGCGTCAATGTTGTGGTTTATATTTGGGAGGGTAAAGCACTTTGTTCCATTCGAGGGGATAAGGTTGGGGGATGCCCATCTTTTGGCGCTCCTCTTGTCTATTCTTGGACTCAAAGCGTTCGCGCAGGTCCCTGATCATCTCGACCACGTCTTCCGTGGAGCTGGGAGTCGGGGAAGGAGGTACCACCTGGAGTTGAGCATTTGAGGGCTCCGACGTCCGAGGAGCTTCGCGACGATCCGTATCCAAGGATACCCGTTGAGGGGGTACACTTGACTCTCCATTGGCCCCTGGGTCGGGACCGGTAGAAGGTGTCTTGGGCAAAGCTGACCGTATCTCAAACATTGCTTGAGTCAGTATTTGCATGGAGGCAGAGAGGGTTTTGAGTCCTCCCTCCAGGGTATCCATGCGCTGGACGAGGTCCGCTGGTGGCGCATCCGACTCGGTGTCACCCCCAGTCATGTAGACTGTCATGACACGGCTGGAGTCGGATGGCTCGGTTGAGGCTTCGCTTTCGGCCTCACTCTCCTGTAGAGGAGTTGTTGTTCCCGGAGCTTCATCTTGGCTACCCCCAGCTATGTTCCAGAGGTCTTCTTCGTCTTCGAGATGCAGATCTACAGGGGCTAGACTACCCCCAGCTATGTTTTGAAGGACACCCTCGTCTTCGGGAGAAGTATCCGTAAGGGCCTGATTACCCCCAGTCCTGTCTTGAAGGACTTCTTCGTCTTCGAGATGCAGATCCACAGGGGCTAAACGACCCCCAGCAACATCCGGGAGGTTGACGTCCATCCCAGTTGTGCTCTGTAGGGCATCTTCGTCTTCAGAAGGAGGATCAATAAGGGCTTGACTACCCCCAGCTTCTTCCAAGATCTTCTTCCTCCCCCGAGTGCCTTCGAACACTCCAGAGGACGAGACGGTTGTCTTGGTTTTCCTCGGCTGGCTCTTGGACGAGGAATTGCCATTCGCCTTTCGGACTGAGGAGTTAGAGATTACATTGCATGAAGCAACCTTTAGTTCGGGCTCCTCTTTTGTTGACACTTTCTTTCCGAGGCGACGTCGGAGAGGTGTCGATGATTGCAGCCGCTGGAACACCGACTATCTTGGTGGAACTGCTGACTTGCAACAGCAGTTGATGGTGACTACAACACAAGTGTCCTGTGAGGGGCACATCCTGCTTGTCAGTCGACTCTCCTGACCGGCGTTTGTGAGTGATCACGTTACGCAGATCGTTGGAGGAGAGTGCCACCTTCGCACCCGCGCCTCCTGATCCAACACCAAACAGGCGCTCAGATCAGTAATAGGGGAACAACATTTAGAGTGACTTGAACGAACCTCGAACGCACAACCAGAGGAGGCGCGGGAGTTCAAGACCACTGGATTTGCCCTGCTCGACTTGGTTGCAGACGCAACAGGTGCGTCCAAGTAAGACAAGGACTTTGAAGGTCGGCTCGTTTCTGGTGCAGAAGCACCTGAGTCGACCTTATACAGCTTACCATCAGCAGCGCGCATGATTGTGAGCGCATGCTTCTGGTTTACTGCTGGCATAGCACGTTTGGGACGCATGGCCCGTGCTGCCTTGGACTTCTTCGTACTAGGCCGCTGGGGTGCGTAGTACTTAGAATCCAAATTCTCCTCGCCACTACAGCGAGTGAGTCTGTCAAAGACAGAGACCTTCTGTGGCGCATCGGAGGTGATGCGCGGGGCATTAGCTGCGTCCCTGCGCCGTCGACGCATCTTCCTCGCCTGAGAGGAAGATGGCTGGAGAATGTGGTCAGCCGCACGTTTCCCCGAGAGATGCGCTGCAGTGGTGGGCGCATCTTTGTTGCTGAGGACGTCAGTAGGAAGGGAATGCTGGATCGGCGCACCCTTCGGTGGTGGTGCCAGAGGCGTCGACCTTGCGTACCCAGATTTGGCGAGTCTTCTTCGGCTTCGACAGCCGCTTCGAAGGACTCGCACTGCCTTCAGAGATGAACTCCTCATACGCCTGTTGATTGAGGCGTACGACCAGCGTCTTGTGGGAGGAGCCCACCTTCACGTCGTCAGATTGCGATACAGCTTTTTCGGTGGAGAAGAAAGAGATCCCCAGCAGAGTCGCCAGCTTGTTTGCCATTAAAATCTTTTGATGGAAATTTCAATACAAACAGAACAGTGTTACAATGTAGGACTTAGACGTAGTCCTAGGAGTACACTTTTGTTTAATCTGGGTCCCTTGTGCCGATGGAGCGAGTGGTAATGCATTGACTCCGTTGACGATCTGACGACGGTTATCGATTCTCTGAAGGTCTGAGTTACTCTGGGTGCTGGAGCTTGTGAAGAGGAAGAAGACGTTGAGTGTCTGTATCTGCCTCGATAGTTGTGCGATGTCTCTGTCTGTCTATGTATGTTTGTCTCTGTGTGTGTGTGGAAGAAGGAAATGATCCCTCCATTTATATCCTTGCAGGCTGGCTGCTCATGCGCGCATATGTCGGATGCGCCTGGACGCGAGGACGCCACGTGGTGATTGCTGATGGAGGCGCATGGACGATGCGCCCTGATTGAGGGGTTGAATTCTTCATGCTGTGTGGGCTGGCACGTAGCAGAGAAGAGGATCTTTCTGTTGTTGAGATCTTGGGTGAATCGAGTCAAAGGATACGTGTTGTAGGCCCATGGCTCGGAGATCTCGGATTTGACGGAGAATGATCTGGTAGGATG
Organism: Iris pallida; assembly: GCA_029216955.1. Taxonomy (NCBI): domain Eukaryota; kingdom Viridiplantae; phylum Streptophyta; class Magnoliopsida; order Asparagales; family Iridaceae; genus Iris; species Iris pallida. The sequence goes on from JANAVB010026607.1 coordinate 7,549, forward strand.
CGCCTGGGATTGGGCGCGTGAGGAGACTTTGGCTCGTAACCTTTGGGAGTCACGAACAATTTGGGACGCATGATTTTTGAGGCACATGCGAGGCTTCAGTAGTGACTTTACTCCTGTCTTTTGGGATCAGAGAGAAGTCTGGGGCGCATGGCTTTTGAGGCGCATGCAGAGCTTCAGTAGTGACTTTACTTCTGTCTTTAGGGATCAGAGAAAAGTCTGAGACGCATGGCTTTTGAGGCGCATGCAAAGCTTTGGACGCATGGCTGCAGAGGCGCATGCGAGATGGTTGGGCGGCCACGTGGTCGTAACCGTCGAAGGGAAGTAATGATGATGCTGACGTTGGCGACGCTTCATCTTCTGAAAAAGCTGCCAACTGTTCAGTCCTCGAGAGACGTGCTGCCAACTCTGTCAGACTTCAGCATTTAATGTTTTTGACAGGTGATGGTCGGTTGAGTGGGCGCATCGATCGGCGTTCCACTAGGCTCATGGGGCCGCATGGAGGCGCATGCTTGTGAAGCGCTTGGTGCTGAGGCACGTCTATGTGATGCGCAGTCTGACCGACGCATCTGCTCCTCTTGACACGTCTTTATTGGTACGACTGTCACGTTCTTCGAGTGCTTTAAATAGCCATTTTTGACTTGGCTGAATTCGAAGCATCAGGTTCATCCATTTAATGCAAATTTATTGCTCGAGATTCGGAGAGCCATCCACTTGGCACGTGGGTTTGATTTGCCCGGCCTATAAATAGTGGCATGGAGAGAGTTTGCTTCTCGTTCTCTCACGTCCTTCCGAAATGAATTTGTTTACTCGAGTGCATTCTGTCGATGAGATGCTCCCGAAGGTGAAGATGCGACGCATTGTCTTCATTGATGCACTTGAAGGTGACTGTTACATCCAAGTCAGAGTCGAAGGCTTCTGAGGCAGGCGGAAGGTGCCTGTTGCATCCAAAGATCGGGATGCTCGAGCCTCGTCTCCGTTATACGGAAAGAGCCGCAGATCGAAATTACGGTGCTGCGGATTTGGAGGCTCTTTCTTCTGTCAGAGTGGGTGTTGCCCATTCTGGTTGTGTTGAAAGCTGCTCCTTTAGCCGCGGTTTCGATTGCGGTCTTCCTTGGTCTTTGGAGGCTCTTTCGAAGCCTCCCCTGGCCACGGGTTGATTTACGGTGCTCTTCTCTTCCTCGGTTTAGGGAGCTCTTCCTCCAGCTAGAGGGTTAATTGCCACCCTCGTTCTGCTCAATAAATGCTTCATTAGTCGAAGCATTAGATGGCTGAGCCTGGCTGAAAGGGTGGCACACAACTGAGCTGCTGAAGGGATGCACATAACTGAGGATGCACGTAACTGAGCTGCTGAAAGGATGCGCATAACTGAGGACGCATGGTGGGATGCGCCTGCTCAAGAGCGCATGATGACTGTTGCGCCTGGCTGTAGACTTAGGGTCTTTTCTTTTTGTAGAAGTTCTCCTTTGTACAGCCTTTTCTAGATATGTAATAGACTTTTATAAGCAATAAAAATCCTCTTTCAATGTCTATACTTTTGTTTTGCTGTGTCAAGTACTTTGTCTGAGCTTTCTGGCGCATGTAGTGTTTGGCGCATAGGATTTCTGATCGTAAAATTCCATGCTTCTACAGAGTTCAAGTCGGTTTAAGGCACGATGCAGGACTTAGTGTTAAGGAAAGGACCACAATTGATTCAAGTGAGCCCGTCTTACTGTATCGGTTTTATACGGATACGTGTTTATTTGAGCCGTATTTCATATTTCTCGGTTTGCGTGATATTTTAAAAATTTTCGAAGTGCAGGGTTTTCGTGGCTTGGTTTAACTTAGATTTGGTTTTATTGGGTTTGGTTTAACTTTGACTTGGACTTGGTTTGGTTTAGTTTGGTTCTTTATGAGAGAGGTGTATGGTTTAGATTGAGTGGAGAGGGATGAGTGGTGGAGATTGCTTGGGCTTGTTATATAAGCCACCTACCACTCTCTCTCCTCCATTATTTTCATTTCATCTTCATCTTCTTCCTCCAGCCCAAGGCAAGTACACCTTGCCGAATGTTGGACGATCTTAATTTCGTTTGTTCCATTCTCTTCCTTGTCATATTCTAAGCTTGTTTAGAATTTGGAGTTTTCCATTTTGATGGTTCGATTGTTGTAGATCTAGCTTTGAAGTAATTTTAGTTTTCATGGGTTTTGATCTATTTAATCTTGTTATTCCCGAGTTTTGATGGTTCTATGTTGTAGAGCATTTCATTCTGCCCCGTTTTGACCTATGGAAGTTCGAATTTGGGCTCCGGATGATGGAGTTATGGAGCTTGAGGACTTGGCTCTCATGGTGTTCTTCTTCTCGAAATTTTGGAGAAGAAGAACAGTACTTGACTTGACCGTATGAACATTTCATGCGGCAAGTGTTCTCCCAGCCGCATGGACTTTTCCCCACTTAGCCGCATATGCGCCCTTGCTTCACCTGGCCGCATGAACTTGTACTCCTTCTTAGTCGCACGAGCTCTTGAACTGACCTGGCCGCATGAGCTCATAACTGAGTCGCATGCACCCCCTTCATATCCTGGCCGCATAGGCGTATAACCTGTCTGGCCGCATAAGGCCTTGCTCTCGAGCCGCATATGCATCAGCACCCTTGACCGCATGAGGCTGAGTCCATTATCAGCCGCATATGCACCCTTCACTCCCAGCCGCATAAGCAGCCACGTTGACCCAGCCGCATGGGCTTCTACTAAGCCGTATGCGCCTCCTTCTATACCCAGCCGCATGATACTACACTTTCCAGCCGCATGGACCCAAACTTCTTCTTAGCCGCATGGGCTGTTCTCCTTCCAGCCGCATGTGATCACTTATTGGCCGCATATGCCTGAGCCGCATGACTTTTCAATAGCCCTGTGTACTGTTAATTATCATTATTTGCCCACGTTTTGTAACTCCTTATAGCCCTGTGTCCTGAATTTGATAAATCACGATTTGATTGACATGATTGAAATGACAATTGTACATGACATGGTGTGACAAGGAACTAGCATGACTTGATAGTGACCCTGAGCCGCAGGGCTCTTTCCTGTGCCTTGTCCAGCTATTTAATTATTGTTATTATTATTATTTCTCTATTGTTATTTGATCTTTACTGATGACTTGTGTCTCGTAACCTCAGCATAACTTGAGTCTCCTGATTGAATGCTTGCACTATACTGTCCGGCACATGTACCCTAAATACGACAGTGACCCGTAGTGGTGCACTCCTGATTAATGACCTGACATGACCTGATGGTGGCCCGTCGTGGCGCACTCTTGACCAGTAAACTTGACATGATAATGACCTGATGGTGGCCCGTCATGGCGCACTCTTGACCAGTAAAATTGACATGATAATGATATGATAGTGGTCCGTCGTGGCGCACTCCTGACAAGTAGACCTGACATGATATATCTTGATAAGCTGTTGCGACGGCTACCTGACATGACATGACCTGTATAAATAACCCGGACACCATGGGTGATTGTGCTTGTACAACTAATCCAGTCATGTCTTGCATCATGTCTAGGAGGGGACTCCTGAGTACCACGGTCAGGAGTACCTATTGAAATGGACTAAGGCTAAAAACTAGATTAATACACTAGTCATAAAGAGATCTCCCAGCTACAGGCAATCCCGTTACCTGGGCACGCCTTGGGATCTGTAGCCTGCCGTCGATTAGGGCACATTTCCAGCACACTGTCATGTGTTGCACCCTTCAAGCTACCTAAGGGTACATTCGTTTCCTGGACGATGTACCCACCTGAATTTAACTCTAAATCTTTTAACCCGGGTAACCTGGATGGTCTGCAGGGCTTGTGGCTGTGGAGTAATCTCACTGCATCTTGTTAGTAACTAGGATTGTGATAACCCTAGTTAGTTAATGTAGAAAGTCGTAGGCGATGATTGGCCGTGAATGTTTGGATGGAGTCTAATCCAGTATAGTATTGTCTAGAAGTGATTGATTGAAAGATTGTACCAGAATGATTGTCACTCCAGATTGTTACTATAATGATTGTACTCTGTATTGTCACTCTCTTACTGTTACTTAATGATTGTCACCTTTAGCAATAAATGATCAGAGACTAAGTTCTGTTCAGAGAGGATTACAATCTCGGTCCTTGTTTGGTTTAAGGGTTGTAACCTGGTTTCCGGAACAGTGCCTTCGTCCTCTTTCGTATATTGCCTGGCTCTTATTTAACATGTTCTCCAGTTTACTTTATGTCAAATGATGATTTACTTACTGTCTTCCTACGTTCGGGATAAGTGCATTGGTTGTCACGCCCCAGTACCGAAATACGGGGACGGACTAGGCCAGCTACTCCATATGAGGTACGTAACGTCATACGGCGATCGTGGCTGTCGAGAGACTAGGGGGTACATGCTACAATCAAGTCTCCTATGGTTCCACAGAGTTCTATGTCTCAATCAATTAAGTCAAATCAGCAATTAAATGAACATTAAAGATAAAGCAGTAAGGCGTCCCTGACACTTCATCAAATGATCATGAGAGACTAGCTTTATAATTTAGCTATCACAGAGAGTCAGGAGTACAAAATTATACACAGCTGCAGTCTTTTTAATTACAATTATGTACTGACACAAAATATCAAGTAATCCGGCTAACAGGTGCCGGTGGCTAAATGCCGCAAAAGTATAAGCAGGAGTGGTAGAGAAGAAACCCACTCGAGTCTCCGAACCGCCATGCTCCTAGTATGTACCATGGATGTCAGGGAGGAAGATCGTGTCCTCTGGCTCTGCTACGAGATCTGGCCAAACAAAACCAGCGGGGTCAGCCCCGAATAGCAAGTACCGCCAATGGGGCACAAGAGTTAAGATTAAAAACCCAACTAATAGAATGACTGATAATAGTAATACTTATGCTACTATTATAGGGTAGCGCAACATCCTCGAACCCATATGGCACCCTTACAACCAAACAAGGACAAAAGGTGCCGCATGGAGTCGGGACGTGTCGTACTCTATAACTTTCACATAAGTTAAAAAGGTATAAACCATAAAATCTCCTGATCGTTACTTCGGTCGATAGCCTATCGCAGCACAATAACCAACCCAACAATCAAACAAGAACATGGGTTGGATCATGTACCATGATAGACCATGTTCCTCAGTCATTCACAGAAGTAGCACTTCACAACCAGAATAAGTCTTCCGTTCATAACTTCGGTCCACAGCCTGTCATAGTACGAACCAACAACACCCAAAACAAGAACATGGGTTGGATCACGTACCACAACAGTCAGCTTCCCTCGGTTATTCGCGGAAGGTAATAGGATACAAGCAAGTCGTTTTCACGGCCAATCAAGTCTACGAGTTTCTAGTGGGACGAGGTTATCCTCGCGTCATGTTATTAGAAAATCCTCAGATCGTATATTTCCAGCAAGGCTAGCCAACCCAGGGGTTCGCGTAGACAGGTGTCATGGAGCACAGGTCCCTCGTGAGGCCACCTTGCCAAGACATGTAATATATAGCAGGAATTAATCGGATACAGTCATCCACTCGTTGCGGATGACACAGTATCCGTGGAGACCAGCCGACGCGCCAAGACAATATCTCAGGGCGACTGGTGTAACACGATCTCGGGACTCTGCCCTCCCCATGCATCTAGTATATTCAGTTGCCTAGTTTAACCCTAGGTGAAATCTTGGACTCTCATGCTGTGGCCTGCATGATTATCCTCCTAAAGTCGTACTTTAGTACGAGTACCCTAAGTGAGGATCCATGTCAATCAGTATGTCAACATGTGCTACCCTCCTTAGTATAATGCATCATTACAAATACGCCACGTGGAGTTACGAGTCATTTGTCGAGCATGAACAAGAACTGGGACATTCAGGTACATGTATCAGGTAGGAACACTTTGTTCTTCGGGGTCACATCAGTGCTCATATCATGCTCGGAACAAAAGGCGTAAGGATATAAAATGGGCATATAATATCTAATAAAATATCAAAAGCATACGCACAACAAGGCAGCGTGCATGAAAAGTCACGCAGGCTCAAGGGAAAGAGCAGCGTAAAAGTCACGCACGTTACAGGAAGCAGCGTAGGTGAAAAGTCACGCACGCTACGGGGAGAGCTGTATGAAAAGTCACGCAAGCTCAAGGGAAGGGCTGCGTGAAAAGTCACGCAAGCTCAAGGAAAAGAGCAGCGTGAAAAGTCACGCAAGCTCAAGGGAAGAGCTGCGTGAAAAGTCACGCAAGCTCAAGGGGAGAGCTGCGTGAAAAGTCACGCAAGCTCAAGGGAAGGGCTGCGTGAAAAGTCACGCAAGCTCAAGGGAAGACACGCTTCCAACAGGAAGCGTGCTCAAACAGGAGCACACTGTTCACTGTCTTCTCCAAAACAGCAAAAACACTATGGCAGAACCCAAAACTTCAAAAACAACATAACTTGGTCATCCGAACTCCAAATCCGGATTTCCAAAGTTCCAACTTGGGTGAAACTGAATGCTCTTCCACATGGAAGCATCAAAAACCCATAAAATCCAACTAAAGTAGATCAAACCATGCAAAATGCAAAAATGATTAAAACTTAGATCTACAAAAATCAATGCTTCAAAATAGAAATTTCCAAGTTCTAAACTAGTATAGATTGAGGAGAAGAACATGTTTTGGCAAATAGTTTTGTAAGAATCATTAACAAAATAATGGATCCTTCTCTTGAGCAAGTTGGTACTTGCCTTGGTTGGGGAGGAAGTAAATGAGAAGAAGTAAATGAGAGGAGAGAGAAGGAGATGAGTTATTATATAGAATCTTGAACCCATGGGTTCATGATGAACCAAAGGGTTCATGATGAACCATGGGTGAACCAAGAATAGGTTACCCAAATGAGCCAAAACTGTAGGCCCAAATGCAGAAAATAAATTAGGAAATAATATTTTGTCGAATATTTTTGGAAAATGCGTGAAGAAATACTGCATAATAAATATCGTATAAATTCAAGGTAAATACAATTTATGGGTTTACGTATTAAAATACGTATTCCAGGATTGGGGAGTGACATTGGTACTGCACGAATCTCGATCCCCCTTTTCTTATTGCTTTCTCTCCTTGTTGAATGCTAATGATTGCTGGTTTTAAGTTCATAGTTCGGCCTCCTTTGTGGTACTTGCTATTTGGGGTCTGACCCCACTGGTTTTGCATGGCCAGGTTCTAATAGAAGAGCCCGAATGATCTACCGCACCATCTACTCGACGGTGACCAGCCGGAGCACCAGAGTGCCTCAGTGGGTTTCTTTTTTATTCTTCCACTGATATGTAAATTTTCTCTTGTAACGTTTAGCCCCGAGCACTGTTTAGCTCGTATTTTCGTATTTTCCTTGATATTGTAGCCTAGGGACATAAACATATGTGTATTCTAGACTATAGCTAGTCCTTATCATGTAGGACTAATACTCTAGCTAGTCCTCAGTTTTGTGGTACTGGCTTCATGATCAGTCATGTATATATGGTTCGGGATGCCTTACTATTGTATGTATGATGATCGTACTCTTTGCTCTTGTATAATTGCCTGTGATTGAGATACCTAGGATTGTTAAACCTTAGAATTGACTGATGGCTTGTAAAGTAACCCCCATGTCTTGACAGCTTATACGTAATTTCAGAGTATTAACGTACTTTGGAATTACGTAGCTGGCTATGTCTGCCCCCGCTCTCCGGTATTCCGGTTCTGGGGCGTGACATTGAGTTTTGGAGAAATGACTATCAAACAGGCATTCATGAGTTGAATGAAATGATATGGTAACATGGAAAGAATGCTCGCGATCGTGGGTCGTCGAGGGGTCTCAGGATAGAAGTCCTGAACTTAGTTTTGGAAAGAGATGATAACACTGAAAGTAGAATAACCACTACCAAAATACGCTCATTTAGCGACGGCAATTTAGCGACGGAATTATTCCGTCGGTATTAGCGATGGGTTCGTGGCCGCTCAGCGACCGATTACCGACCACAAACATTTACCATTTTTATTTTAATTTTAGGGGCAGGAAAGGTCGCACATCCGTCGCTAGTGTGTCGGTGTTATAGCGACGGATATTCGGTCGTCGCCACGTAGTCGTTTATTTGGCGGGAATTGTGTATATAATTGGCGGGACATATCTTCGACTACGTAGCGACGGATATTCAGTCGAATAATCAATAATAGCGACTATTGGGCGACGGATATTTCGTAGTCGACATTCCGTCGCTAAATTAGCATTCCAGACTTAAATGAAAAGGCGGGGAGAACTTTTGGCATTCCCCCAAATTCACTCTCTCTCTCTCTTCTCTCTCTTTCTCTCTCTCTCTCCTCTCTCTCTCGCCGGTGTCGGTTTCGGTAATCGGCATCGGTGTCGTCGTCGGCGTCGGCGTACTCCTCTCTTTCTTCCAAAGGTAACCCTCCTTCTCTCTCTCTCTCTCTCTCTCTCGGTTATAGGGTCTGGGCTGCGATCGGGATGGGCCGTCCGTGGCTTGGCGGCTGGCTTGGGTGGGGGCTGGGCGGTGGGCTTGGGGCGGAGGCGTCGGGGTCTGGGAGGCGGGCTTGGGGTTGGGGCGTCGGAGGCTGGGCGGGGGCGTCGAGGTCTGGGAGGCTGGCTTTGGGTTGGGCGTCGGGGACTGGGCGGCTGGCTTGGGTCGAGGTCTGGGAGGCGGGTGGGCTTGGGGCGGCGGGCTGGGCGGGGGCTTGGGGTTGGGGCGTCGGGGGCTGGGCGGCGGCTTGGGTCGGGGGCGTCGGGGGCTGGGCGGGGGCGTCGGGGTTGGGCGGCTGGCTTGGGGCGGGGGCGTGGGAGGCTGGGCGGCTGGCTTGGGGCGGAGGTGTCGGGGGCTGGGCGGCTGGCTTGGGGCGGGGGGGCGTCGGGGGCTGGGCGGCTGGCTTGGGTTGGGGGCTGGGCAGTGGGCTTGGGGCGGGGGCGGGGGTGGGCGGCTGGCTTGGGGCGGGGGCGTCGGGGGCTGGGCGGCTGGCTTGGGTTGGGGGCTGGGCGGCTGGCTTGGGGCGGCGGCATCGGGGGCTGGGCGGCTGGCTTGGGTTGGGGTGGGGCGGTGGCTTGGGATGACGGCGTCGGGGGCTGGGCGGCTGGCTTGGGGCGGGTGCATCGGGACTATTTGCAACCGACGCACCCATAAGCACTCTTCATATATATGCAACCGAACTACTGGGCGGCGGGCTTGGGGCGGCGGGCTTGGTCGGGGGCGGCGGGTGGCTTTGCTTCTCAAATTCATCTGAGTTTATATATTGGCTAAAAATGTGTTATCATATTGGGTGTTCATTAGTTTGGTGGTGTTTGGATTAGTAAATGTGAATAATATAGGGTTTGGATTCATGGTGTATATGTTCACTGTCTCAAGGACAGTGCGAGTTCTATCAGTTGTGTGCTTCTGTATAGATGTATTATCTATACATCTAGCTGTGATATACATATGTGTATGTGACAATCTCAGTTAGCGACGGACTAGTTACCGGTTAGCGACAGATATTTCCAGCTCCATTAATTACATTAATCTACGGTACGACATGGTGACGGATATTCCATGCTGCCATTCGACTGACGAGGCAGAAACTATGTTGCCGTAGATAAAGTTGCCTGTCCTCCGACCCTCATCCCTCGGCAATGATGATACGACAACCCATCACTATATCTTATATTGTAGTAGATGATGTCTTAGTATTACATTAGTGAGTTCATCTTGATTCTGTTACGTACATCCTTCAGATACTAGATACGATAAGATTAACGTATACTACACGATATGTATACAAAATAGATGATTCACACTAATGTATGCTAGAATGAATCTTGGGTTGTGTTCTGAGCCATCCGTTCTCACACTTAAACACATAGGAATTAGTAGTGTGAGAGCGCCGAGAGAGTGAGAACGCCGAGGGGGGGAGAGAGAGAGAGAGTAAAATGGTACGACATGGTGAAGTAGTACTGTATTTTGGCTCCAGTTCCAGCTCCATTTGATCTACGGTACGACATGGTGATCAGGACATAGTCTCTGCAGCCATTCGACTGGCGAGGCAGAAACTATGTAGCCGTAGATAAAGTTGACTGTCTTCCGACCCTCATCCCTCGGCAATGATGATACGACAACCTATCACTATATCTTATATGTAGTAGATGATGTCTTAGTATTACATTATGTGAGTTCATCTTGATTCTGTTACGTTCTTCAGATACTAGATACGATAAGAACATATACTACACCATATGTACAGAACATAGATGATTCACACTAATGTATGCTTGAATGAATCTTGGGTTGTCTTCTGAGCCATCCGTTCTCACACTTGGCAAAAAATCAAATTTTTTATACTTTATCGGCTTTCGAAAATGTACTCAAATTACATGATGGTTCCTTTAGTTAGCTTGCTTATGTTATATTATATTATTTGTGACTATCGATCTTACCAGATGGCACCCATGATCCGAGGCGGCACGTCGTTTGAAGAAAACAGTGAATGCTGAGGTGGCTTCTCCTACAGTTGAGGAGGAAGTGGCACCGGTTGCTAGTGAGACCGGGAGTTCTATTCATCCAGCACCGGTAGCTAGTGAGACCGAGAGTTCTCTTGATACAGTCCTTGCAAGGGACGACATCTCTCCTCGCGCCAAAAATCTCGCTTTTTCGAGGTGGATGCGTGAACGTATCACTGAGCGTTTGCGTGAGCAGCGTGGTTCTCATTAGCTATTAGTACTTATTTGTATTGGACTATTGGTATTGGGCTATTTTTGTATTAGACTATTGTATTAGACTACTTATTGAGTTGTTTTTGTATTAGACTATTTGTACTGTCCTCCGACCCTCATCCCTCGCAATGATGATAGACACAACCAGAGAAATATTAGATCCATCTCAGTCAGTATGACGTATACTCTGAGAGATCACTATTACAAGAATGATATCAGTAGTGAGATTGAGTGCTGGAGGAGATTTACAGAGTATACGTCCTACTCAGATTGGTCTCCCACCATTACTAATTTTTTCTGACAACATGGTGGATGTGCTCCGTCAACAGAATCTTGCTCCGAACCAAAACTTTGCCCCGGAGCTCAAGTAGACATCCTTTGTATAGAGCTCGAGTGAGAGGTTCCTGACAGCATGGTGGTCTCATTTGTCAAAGTATTTGTGCTCATCCCACATTGGTTGTGGGACGAGCACGGATACTTTGACAAGGAGACCACCTTACTGTCAGGAACCTCTCACTCGAGCTCTACACGAAGGATGTCCACTTGAGCTCCGGGCAAAGTTTTGGCTCGGAGCCAGATTCTGTTGACGGAGCACATCCACCATGCTGTTAGAAAAAAATGTAACGGTGAGAGACCCATCTGAGTAGGACATATACTCTGATAGTATCCCCTCCAGCACTCAATCCCACTACTGATATCATTCTTGTAAAGGTGATCTCTTAGAGTATACGTCCTACTCAGATGGATCTCTCAGAGTATCCTCTCCGGTTGGTTGTGTTCTGAGCCATCCGTCCCAGAGATTTGATTCTGTATTTTGTGTTCTGTATTTTGGCTCCAGCTCCATTTGCATTTGATCTACAGTACGACATGGTGATCAGGACTAGTCCCTGCAGCCGTTCGACTGGCGAGACAGAAACTATGTAGCCGTCGATAAAGTTGCCTGTCCTCCGACCCTCATCCCTCGGCAATGATGATACGACAACCTATCACTATATCTTACATAGTAGTAGATGATGTCTTAGTGTTACATTATGTGAGTTCATCTTGATTCTGTTACGTTCTTCGGATAATTGATGTCTATTTTATATTAATTTGGTTTGGTCTATATGATTCTTGGATAATTGGCGTACATTAAATTCGTATGTGCATATTTGGGTCTATGTGATTCTTGGATAATTGGTGTGCATTATATTGGTTTGGTTTATGCATATTTTTCAGCTCCGTTTGTATTAGTCCCTGCAGCCATTCGACTGGCGAGGCAGAAACTATGTAGCCGTAGATAAAGTTGCCTGTCCTCCGACCCTCATCCCTCGGCAATGATGATACGACAACCTATCACTATATCTTATATAGTAGATGATGTCTTAGTATTACATTAGTGAGTTCATCTTGATTCTGTTACGTCCTTCAGATACTATATACGATAAGAACATAGATGATTCACACTAATGTATGCTAGAATGAATCTTGACTTGTTCTGAGCCATCCGTTCTGATCAAGCATCTTCCTTCTCCTCTCCTCCACCATGGCTCTGACCAATCTGCTCCTCCCTACTTTCCTTCTTTTATTTAACTCTCTCAGCCACATATGACATCCAGCTCAAGTGTAGAGTCGGGGGAGAAGAAGTGGGCAAAGATGAGGGGGAAGCAGCACAGCCGGCGGCATAACCCGGAGAAGTATATAGGTTTTCTTCAACACCGTAGGATGGTTTAAAACTCATCCTAGCGTCAATTTTCTGCCGAGTTAATTGACGCTAGGATGCATTGACATGCTCTACGAAAGCGTCCAGAATCTTGACACTAAGTATCTGGAGACCGAAGCTTGCAAGAAGATACTGCTCGACCCTAGAAGTGAAGCAGAAAGGCTACGTGAGGGTTTAAAACTCAATGTCGATGATTTAAAACCTCGGCGAATTTACGGGTGCCCCACATTTGAGTGCTACACCAAGACTCACCGTGATGAGGTTAGTGATTTATTTAACCTAAGACATGGGATCATAGAATCGAAGACAGTTGAGACCAAGACTGTAAACATTAGTGAGTTCATCTAGAATGAATTTTGGGTTGTGTTCTGATCTTCGTTCCCATACTTGACATAAGCATGTGAAATAGAACTGATTATGTTTAGTTTGTCTTACGATACAGATTTCACATCCAAATTGAAATGGATCGTTACTTCGTTGTTCGTACATGGATGTACTAGCGGATCAACCTCCTGGACGTAGGTACTTATAGTATTGACCGTGTCGGATTAGTATCGATCTATCGTTTTGGTATGGACCGTATCGGTTTATTGGCCTTAGCGAATTGGTATCGTCCTATCCGATATGTATCGGCCGTATAGCCATTAAGTCATATTGGCCTTATCGATTTGGTATCGGTCATATCCGATAGGTATCGGCCGTGTTGGATTATTATATACCATTTCGGATTAGTATCGTTGAAGGTTAGTAACAAGTACTTGGATTTCTCTCTTCTAGAGCTAGATCCATTGCAAGAGTCACGAGAGCGTAGATGGCCAGTTACAGAACATACATACTTCTTTTCAATCTCGCTTTTTCTGATGGAAAATAAAGTATGTATGTTACTGTAACTGGCCAATCACGATCTGGTGATTCTCTTGCAATGGTATTCTAGCTCGAGAAGAGAGAAATGCAAGTACAGTTGTTACTAAACCTTCCACGATACTAATCCGAAATAGTCTATACTAATCCAGCACGGCCGATACCTATCGGATATGACCGATACCAAATCGATAAGACCAATATGAATCCTAGCTATTCGGCCGATACATGTACATATCGGATATAGGACGATACCAATATGATACGTCCTATACCAAACCGATAGACCGATACTAATCTGATACACTAGATACTAAGTACATCTAGCATCTCTGTGGATCCACAAATTACTGCACGATAGTACCAACAACTCCAGTTACATCCGGTTATTGGTGAGTACATGATTACATAGTAATTCTGTTAGTCTTGTGATACAGATTTTTACTCTCTCATGCTACCAACGTCACAACTTTTCGAGTGCTGCTCCCTCTAATGATGATGAACGCAAAAAACCAACGTCACAACTTTTATAACTTGAGTCAATTTCTTTACCCTATATGAAAATTTCTGTTGTCAGAAAGATGGCTCCTAGGACTCGTCGAGGTGGTGCTGCTAGTCGAGGAAGGGGTCGAGGCAAGAAACCCTTGGAGGTCGACACGGAGGAAGTCTCCGTCGTCAAACAAGAGCCGGTGACTGTCAAGGAAGAACCGATGACCATCAGGGAAGAGATTGCTCCCAAGCTTGAAGCTAAGGAGGAGCCACCGTCAGAGAGTAGTAGCATCGGGACCGACCCTCCTATCCCTACAGAAGACCTCAACCAGATTGAGCCTTCGTATGCAAAGTGGCTGATAGAATGGTACATGCCTCAACGCAACTATCATCCCTGGCTGTGAGGATTCATCGTCTGACTTGTGGTCTTTGTTGAGGCCAAAGTCGATTTTCCTATGTGTTTTGGAATATTTGTGAAAATTTTAGAATATTTGTGCTATGATCGGTCGTCAGGATTGGATATTAGGTTACTGTAACTGGCCAACTCTTTCCTATGTGTTTTGGAATATTTGTGAAAAATTTGGAATATTTGTGCAATAATCGGATTATAACGATGGATATTAGGTTACTCTTCCGGATAACTGATGTCTATTTTATATTAATTTGGTTTGATCTATATGATTCTTGGATAATTGGTGTGCATTAAATTCGTATGTGCATATTTTGGTCTATGTGATTCTTGGATAATTGGTGTGCATAATATATTTGGTCTATGTGATTGTTGGATAATTGGTGTGCATTATATATTGGTTTGGTTTATGCAAATTTTTGCGAACAGCTAAAAAGCAGTAATTTTTTTCAAAATATTCTCAGTTAGCGACGGACTTGTGACCGTCTTGCGACGGATGTTTCCAGTTTCCGACGACTTTTCGACGGTTATTCCGTCGCTAACTGGATATTTGAAAATTATTCCCAGGTAGCGACGGATGGTCGACGGACCATCCGACGAGCTGATTTATTGTTCGACGGAATAGCGACGACATATTCGTCGCCCGTATTCTGGAAATAACAAGAATTTCCAGAACAAGGTCGACGGTTAATCCGTCGCTATGCGGTCGATACGTTGCGACGGCATAGCGACGACTTATCCGTCGCCAAGTTGCTAGAAATGACATAAATTTCCAGAAGCTGGTCGACGGTTTTTCCGTCAGCAGACCGTCGCTAATCCGTCACTTAATATCGACGTTATCGACGGATTAGCGACGCAACGATACGATCTGATACGCCGTTACGACGGGTTACCGACGGAAAGTTACGTCGCTATTTCCTACACAGTTAAGTACTTAATAGTTGAAATGGACGAAAATCCGTCGGGAACGTGTCGCTAAGTCTTCGTATTGTGACGTCGACTATCCGTCGCTATTCCGTCATGTGACGACAACTTAGCGACGGATGGTTATTAGCGACGAGCTGATTGCCGACGGATGTTTTTGGCCAATATTCGTCGGCAATCGGTCGCTAATTGTAATTACCGTCGTCTTAGCGACGGATTCGGCCGTCGCTAAATCGATAAATTTTGGTAGTGAACTGTGTGAGACGTCAGTTTGAGTCAGGGTCTTGCATGGTCATTGGACAACTTGTCGACAAGGTAGCATTTTCCCGTAACGGCAACCCAGGGCCATGGGACCATTTCGACCAAGAAAGAAAATACGGTGATAGCTGTGCTGACTCGATAGCACCGGGTTAGTCGGGAACTTCCAGGGGGCTAGTTACCTTGCGCTGGAAGGGTCCCGGCCAACCGCAAGCTATGTGTCCAAGATAGCTTGTTATGCTAGTGACCTCATATAGATGAGTCGGCACGGACGGCAATCCGCGAGTGTGCCTTTGGATTGAGTCGAGTATTGAGTGCACTATATCAAGGAGTCGAGCTGAATGTGTGTGTATAGTTTGAACACAATGTTGGGCCTAAGATTTGGTTGCAACGTAGACGACGTGCTTCGACACGAGAAGTGGCGCCGAGTCTTATGTTGTCGGCATATAAGTTGCATGTTATGATTGAATTGTCTTCAGTTTAAGTTAGGAGATGCGCGAGGCAAAGTCGGTCGAGTGACATTTAGTCTACAAGTCCTGATTGGGTCAAGTTAGTGATTGAAGTAGAAAGGGGCCGCGAGGCCGCGATATGTTTAGTCACCCTGAGTGCGAGGCACGGCACGAGGGATTCCTAGCACGATCACATAGAAATGGAGCCTCATCGCGTAATTGCGTCTCTAATTTTGGCCGAAAGGCAAGCACGACTTGATAGGTTAATGTTATTGAGTCAACGTTATTGTTGTAAGTACGGGATGGTCTAGAGACACCAGTACAGTTGATTTTGTATGGGTGGGTGAGGAGCTCATTCCACCAGTACAGTTGAGTACTGACACCCACATAGTTTTCATGTGCAGACACAGGTAGAAGCTCGTGGCACGGAGCTTGTTTGGATGCGTTGAGGCACGGAGTTCCTTGGCGATTCGAAATGTGCAGCCGCATGGAGTCAAGACTTATACGGGACATAATGTATGGACGTCGCCTTCCGAAGCATCCGCTGGTTCAAGACTTGTATTAAGAGATGAGAGAGAGCTGAGTGACTTGTAATGTGAGATGAGTGAGCTTGAGTGAGCTTGAGAGACTTGTAATCTTGGCCTTGCGCCCATTGTAATCTTTGTTTCAATATCAATAAAAGAGTATTTTGTAATGACTTGTGTTTTTGTTCTAATTTCTGCTGCTATTCTTTAATGTCTCTGCATGGGACTTCTGTGCAACGACCCCGTCGCAGCCGCTGAAATCGGCCGTTATGGAAACCGCCCTGTACGAGCGCAATCTACGCTCGTGCGACATCACGTCTTAGCGAGGACGATCGCTCCTACGGAAGCGGGACATGACAGACAACAAATTGAAATAGATAAGGGTATTAAGTTAAAATGAAGACCACTTTCAGGACTTTATGTATGGGTTAAATGCTGAGTTGTATGGTCATACCCGATCTAATCTTCTAGCTCAGGATCCTCCGCCAAGTTTAGATCGGACATACCAGGCAGTCCGTGAGGAGGAGGATATGCAAAAATCTCAGGTCCAATCCGCTGCTGAGGAGGTGTTGGTGCTGGCTATCAAGACTTCACCTCGTCTTTCTACTACTTCTAATATTAGAACCTCAGATTTCCGGGATAAATCAGGTATGATCTGTACTCATTGTAAGAAAACAGGTCATGATGTTGTAACTTGCTTTGCCAAGATTGGCTATCCAGAGTGGTGGGAGACTCGTCCTCGACGTGAGGGAGGACGTGGTGCTGGTGGTGGCAGAGGCCCGGCACCACAGCAGAGACGTGATGGGGGACGCGGTGCTGGTGGCACAGGGGTTGTTCATCATGTCGCTGCTGCTGGTTATGGTGTCCCTGCTGGTCTTGCTGGGAGTTCGGCAGATATGATGCATGGAGGGTATCCTTCACCACTCTCAGGTGAACAATGGCAGAAACTGATGAGCTTGCTGGGTAACGACAATCCTTCCAACCCTGGTTCTTCAAACTCTGATCGTCTGATGGGTAAGAATTTTTCAGTCACTTGGAAATTCGATACTGGGGCTACTCTTTATGCGACAGATTCTTGTGACTGTTTAGTTGATTGCTTTGAGGACCCTATCTGCCCTGTGATTTTGCCTGATGGGAGCACTATTGAGGCTGTTCTGAGAGGCAAAGTATTTTTGACTGCTTCATTGGTGTTGACGGATGTTCTTTATGTTTCGACATTGACTTGTAATTTGATCTCTGTCTCACAATTGATTGGTACCAGAAATTTTGATATGTTATTTACTCCTGATTTGTATTTTGTTCAGGACCGAAGTACGAGGGTGGTGATTGGAGCAGGTGAACAAAGGGGTGGACTTTACTTCTTGGGGGAGGTTCCAGCTTCTTTGGCTTCGGTGATCCTGGCATACAGAGAGAGTGATTTCGAGGTTTGGCATAGTAGACTGGGGCATCCTTAAGATAAAGTAATGCAGACTTTACCTTTTTTTCTCTGGTAGTAGTGTGTTTTCTTATAAGGCTTGTGATATTTGTCATCAAGCCAAACAGACTCGTGATGCTTTTCCTGATAGTAGTAGTCGTGCTTTGAGATGCTTTGAACTTATACACTGTGATCTGTGGGGACCATATCGTGTTCCGTCATCTAATGGGGCACGATATTTTTTGACTTTGGTGGATGACTTTTGTCACGACCCGCATCCGCTTTTCGGATGCAAGCACGTGAGCAAGCCAGCTACGTATCGAGCGGACTCCAGCCCCTCTCGAATACGTAAACGCTGTCAAGACTAGGGTATACTGCCAAATCATTGGCAACCAATCTATATCTCAAATCCACAATAAGTGTACGAAACATGAATGAACACTATGTATTGTGGTCTGCAGCCCACTAGCATATATGTCCGATGATGTAATGCCTGTGGTTCGTATTGCGTATCTTGGTATACGTATACGTAATTTGACCCGTATTGCATGTCTCCCTGCTTGATTTATTCTAGCATTTCATTGATTGATTTATTCTTGGGTTGGTTCGGCTTGGCTTGGTTCATCTTGAACCAAAGGTGAACCCTCTACCTACCACCACCCTCCTTATTTAATCCATTCCCCTCATTCTTTCTCTTCATTTACTTCTTCTTCTCTACCATTACTTCTTCAACCACCAGGAGAGTGAGAGAGAGAGAGCTTAGGCAAGTGCATCTTGCTTCATGGGGGAACTCAAGATTTATTGTTCCATTTTCTTTCTTGCAACATTCTAAGACTCTTTAGTGCTTGGCATTTTCAATTTCCATGGCTAAACTCTTCTAGATCTAAGTTTATTTTATTTTCAGATTTCTTGGGTTTTGATCTACTTAGCTTTATTATTTCTAAGTTTTGATGGTTCCATGTTGTAGAGCATTTCGTTCTGCCCCAATTCGACCTATGGAAGTTCGAATTTGGACTTCGGATGAAGGGTTTATGGAGCTTGAAAGTTTGGATTCATGGTGTTCTTTTTCTCGGATCAGTGAAGAAGAAGAACAGTACAGCCGTATAGCTGTCCTGGCCGCATGGAAATACTTGACCGCATGAGTCTTCATGCGACAAGCATTTCAGCCGCATAAGGCCATGGGCAGCAACCCAGCCGCATAAGGCCATGGGCAGCAACCCAGCCGCATGAGGCCTTGACTTGACTCAGTCGCCTGGCGCATTAATTCTCAGCCGCTTGAAGATAACTCATCTCAGCCGCATAAAGATTGACATTCTTCAGCCGCATAAGACTCTAATTGAAACTCTGTCGCATGGCTCTGCCTTTGATTCAGTCGCATGAGAGGGCTTGGCCCTTAGCCGCATAAGCACTTGCCTTTCTAGCCGCATAAAGCCGCATTAAGTCCCAGTCGCATAGGGCTCAGTCTTCCCGCTGCCGCATATGACTTGATCCCCGCGAGCCGCATGTGGCCCGTTCTTTCAGCCGCATGCGCTTGCTCCTAACGGCCGCATATGCCGTGCATCCTCCAGCCGCATACGCCCATTCTTCTAGCCGTATGAGCCTGCAGCCGCAGGAGCTTGGTTTCCCTTAGCTGTCTAACTCCTTCCGAGTCCTTGTCCTCTTTCCTCATTTTGTTATTATTATTATGTTGGACTGTCTCATTTATACTCAGGTTCTAACCCTTATAGAATAATTGTACTATACAAGTTCTGCACATGAACCATGGCATGATAGTGGCCCGCCATGGCGCACTCTTGACAAAAAAACTGACACGATACATCTCGTCATGCGGTTATGACAACTACCCTGACATGACAAGTGTGAATGATCTGGACACCGTGGCAATTGCGTTTGTACAAATAAACCAGTACTGTCTTGTATCATGTCTAGAATAGGAATCCCTGAGTACCACGGTCAGGGATACCTACCGTAATTGACTAAGGCTAATAACTAGAATAATACAGTAGTCATGAAGAGATTCCCAGCTACAGGCAATCCCGTTATCTGGACGCATTAAGTGGACTTGTAGCCTACCGACGAGTAGGGCACATTTTTAGCACACAGTCATGTGGTGCACCCTTCATAAATGGACATTCGACCCGGATAACCGGATGATCTGCAGGGCTTGTGGCTGTTGGGATAATCTCATTGCATCTTGCTAGTAATTAGGCCTGTGATAACCCTAGTTAGTTAAGAGTATCAAGCCGTACTTCTTGATTGGCCGTGATTGATTGGATGGAGTTTATTCCAGCTTAGTCTTATCTTGATCCTGTACAAGACTGTGACATGACACGATTGATTGTGCCTGTCTCAACAATAAATGATCAGGGGTCCAGTTCTGTTCAGGCGAAGGGTTACAATCCCGGTCCTTGTTTGGTTTAAGGGTTGTAACCTGGCTCCAGGAGCAGTTCTGTGTCCTCTATTCAATTATTGTCTTAGTGTACCCCATGCCATGCTCGTTATGTTTTACTTCACTTCAACAGTATGATTTATTACTTATGCTGGCCTTAACAATAAAGATCAGGGGTCCAGTTCTGTTCAGGCGAATGGTTACAACCCCGGTCCTTGTTTGGTTTAAGGGTTGTAACCTGGCTCCCGGAGCAGTTCTGTGTCCTCTCTTCGTTTATTGTCTTTACTGTACCAATAGTATTTGAGACGGGTTTCTATTCAGGTGAAGGGTTACAATCCCGGTCCTTGTTTGGTTTAAGGGTTGTGACCTGGCTACTTGAATGGTTTTCTCGTACTCAGTTTACTGTGGTTATCCCTATTATCATCAGTTCTTTATTTATTATCTTTTACATTCTATTGTGTTATGCTGGTTTTAGTTCCTAAGTGAAGCCTCCTTTGTGGCACTTGCTCTTTCTGGGGTCTGACCCAGCTGGTTTTGTGTGGCCAGATATCGGAGCAGCACCAGAGGATCTACCTATCTTCCAGCCAGATGGTGACCACCAGGCGTAATCCTGGCAACGAGTGGGTTTCTTTTTGTCCTCCCACTTTATTGTAAAAATTATTCTTTTGAGGCGTTTAGCCGACGAGCACTTGTTAGCTCGGTTGTACCTTTATTTATTGTCTGCCTACGGGCTGTGACATGATTAACAGATCCTAGGGTTGATCATGTATGACTAAACTCTTGCTAGTCCTGACATTTTGTAACGACTAGCTTCATGATCAACTGAATATGTAATATTTGGGACGCCTTACTATTGTATATTTGGTGATCTTACATCTTGTAACCCTTACTTACTTGCTTGTGATTGAGATACTAGGCTTGTTCATGACCATAAGAGACTGTTGGCTTGTAGTTAAACCCTCATGTATCTAGACAGCCGTGACCGTATAGCGAGGTGGATTGCACTTCAATATACGTAGCTGGCTATGTCTGCCCCCGCTCTCCAGTATTCTGGTTCTGGGGCGTGACAGATGAGACTCCAAAGAAATTAACAAGAGTCTCTAAACTGAATCAATAAACAGGATAACTCATGATAAAGAATGTAGAGCACGAAATAATAACAAACGTAATAATGATACCTGAATCCCACAAGAACCGTAAATCCTCCGCCATCCAGAACTACTAGCTAACTCCATGCAATCGCTAAACCTGAAGAGATCATCAGGTCCTCAGAGGACATAGCAAGATACATAATATACATGCCTATCTAACAGTTTTATCATACGGGAGAAAATAAACAAGAAGAAACATGAGCACGACAAATGACTACGAACACGAACACGAACACGAACACGAGAACACTAGAACAACTACGTATAAATGAACTGCCGGATGAACGAAACACGAGATCAATGGAAGAACCAAACCCTCGTCCCGAGTGTGGACTCTCTGGTTTGAACTAAGCACTAACCCTCGTCCCGAGTGTGGACTCTCTGGTTAGCTCACGGCAAGACAGCCTCGTCCCGTGTGTGGACTCTCTGGTGTAATTGGTCAACCCTCGTCCCGAGTGTGGACTCTCTGGTGCCAATGATCACGACAAACACCATCGTCCCGTGTGTGGACTCTCTGGTGCACCAAACAACCCTCGTCCTGAGTGTGGACTCTCTGGTTGTGTACAACGATAATCAAGGCTATGGCAGTTCACTACACGTACTCGTTCTATGACACGACTCAAGTAAGATACTGACGAGAAACTCCAAGAATGAAACACGAGACCAAACATGAACACGGCTATATGAAATAAAAACAGCTCCACAGAAAATAACACGAAAAGCACATGTCCATAAATAATCCAAAGACTGTAAAATGAAAGGAAATGCATGTAAGTAAAACTGTAGAGAGAGGCAAGGTATATTGCCTGGAGGTTGCACGCAGATCCAACAAAATATCGTCAACTGTTAAGCCATAAAGTCTAAATCATCACAACTGTCTCCGAAAGCTAAAATAGACATTGCCAACATTTTTAGAATAGTCAAATTTACTAGGATTGTCTGTCCTTAAGTCCAATTCTGGACACAGGAGCAAAACGGTAATTTCGGGCAAAAATGGTGTCCGTCGTTGGACCCGCTTTGTACCGAAAAGCGTGCCAAAGTCAATGGTCTCTAAAGTCGTCAAACTACATGTCTACGGATCCGGTTTGATGATACGAACCCAACGGTATGTCCAAAGTTGGATTCCGGCGGGCTGTGCACAAAATCACCCGTTGAGTCGGACCATGGGGACCGCAACTAGGGGTGAGCATCGGGTCGGTTCGGTTCGAACCGAACCGTTTCTACCAAACCGACAGAACCGAACATTATAATTTTCAAAACCGAAAACCGAACCCTATTAGTTAAAACTGAAGCAAAACCGAACAAGTTCGGTTGTAGGTCGGTTCGGTCGGTTCGGTTGTAAAGATGAAAGAAAATTTGCAGAAAACATGAAGAGGGGAAACGGATAGGCGCTCTGCCCGAAGATGGCTCGAGGGAGAGGCGCACTGCGCGAGGCGCCTCGGGTCTCCCACTGTATGGCGAAGAACTGGGAAGGCCGGGGATCCGGCGGAGGGGAGAGGGGGACGTAGGGCCGCGGCGGAGGGGGAGAGGGGGACGTAGGGCCGCGGCGGAGGGGGAGGCTCGCCCGGAGAGGGAGGGGTGGTCTCGAACGGGGAGGAGGGCCACGACGAGGAGAGGGGGGGGCTCTGCCGGGGATGGGGCCACGACCTCGGGGGGACACGGAGGCCGGGGGGCTAGTGTAGTGCCCCGTCCCGCGAAGTCAATCGGAGGAATCGAAACGCCGACGGTGTTCGAACTTGGCCTTACAACGGAGACTCGAAGACATCGCTCAGGTGGGGTAGTTTCGGTGAACTTGCCTCATCTCAGCCTTCACTTAATAATTCGTGTGTTTTCAACTTGCACAAGTAGGCTTAATAATAAAAGAGACGAATCCACATAGCTAAAGGGAATTATCCCGACGGATCGAATCGAGTTTAGAACATGGAAAACGTCCCACGGTCTGATTAGAGTTGGTGCTCAGCGTGCTTTGAAAATGACACTCGATCCTTTGTCCCGCGGCTTGGGAGAAGGAAAAGTTGGTATTCGACACAAACGATGAGTTAGCCTAAGTCATAGGCGTCGCCCGCGTAAATGCTCGTTAAAGCATGCACGTTTCCACTGCGCAAGGCTTGGCATAGCCTTGGCTCGTCCCTCGGGTTAAGTTGTAGGCTTGAGTAAGTTAGGCAAAGTTATGTCGATCGACCTAGGTCATTCCAAGTGCCGTCCCGCTCTTTCTGCGGTTGTCAAGTTAGATAGTCCCACGATCTCAAGTGCCGTCATATAACGTATGACTTGGTTGATAGCGTCGCGCTGGACGTAAGTCAGTTAAAGGCACAAGCCACGGTTGGCACGACGTAAAGTTAGCCACGGTCTATGGCACTTAAGCAACACGTTTTGTTCAAGTTAAGTTGGAAGGCTATGTAGTAGTCGTTCCCTCGAGTTCAAAGAAGTTCGAGGCGGTCCCTCGGTTGGGAGTCTCGCGTTCCTATCCACGTTAAGAAGTTCGAGGCGGTCCCTCGGTTGGGAGTCTCGCGTTCCTATCCACGTTAAGAAATTCGAGGCGGCCCCTCGGTTGGGAGTCTCGCGTTCCTATCCACGTTAAGGAGTATGAGGCGGTCCCTCGGTTGGGAGTCTCTCGGTCCCAATGCAGGTTATGCAAAGTGTGGTTCAGAGCACGAGTTGCTAAGTATAGTTCCAATCGTACCAACAAATTAGGCCATGCATTTACGTGAGTCTAGATGTCTCGTAGGTGCGTGGTCATTGGACACCTTGTCGACAAGGATTTCTGTCTAGACTGGTTATACGCCGGGGAACCGGGCCCAGTCATCCTAGGGGGTAGACGTTATAGCAGCGCATGTTTTTATTGCGTGGGTAGTCGGGGGCTTTCAACGGGGCTCGCTACCTGCGCTGAAGGACCCGCCGCCTACCCGAGCTATGTCCGCGATGGCTTGTCATGCCAGTGGCCTTTCATATAGATAATTGGCGTGCTAAGCGGCGATTCCGCATGCACGGTGTCGGTCGTAACAAAGAAAGTGTAAGCACGGTTTGCGTTGAATGGTGAAATGTGTGCTCGGTTGCACCCAAGGTATTATAAAGCCTACGATTCGGCTATACGTAAAGACACGTGCTTCGGCACGAGATATGGCGTCGTGCTTGAGTTCCCAACATCGGTTCCACAAGTCGCATTAGTCGTTGCGAGTTAAGTCGAGAAGGGCCGTAGGGCAAGTTTGGTTAAGTCATGTTGAGTTTCTGGGCACGACCTCGAGATGTGAGACACGGCCGCGTTACCACAACACGAGTATAAGCAAGACTTAGCGAGGAGGCACTGCCTCAGAGATAAGTACGAGTCGAATTCATGGCACGACCGAGTCGTTACGTCCCAAAGCATGGCACGGAAGGCAAGTGTGAGTCGGTACGTTGACAGTGTAAGTACGAGAAAAGTCTAGAGGCAAGGATACGAAAGGTAGCGGTGCAAGGCACGGTGACGGTCTAGAGACACAATATAGACCAAGGCGTCGGTCCTAAAATCGATCCTAAGGCAAGACTAGAAAGACAATCGTAAAAGGGGGCTTGTATCGCACAAAGTAAAATAAACGTGTCGGTTTTGTATGGGTGGACGAGGAGCTCACTCCACCAGTACAGTTGAGTACTGACACCCATACAGTTTCCATGTGCAGGCACAGGTAGAAGCTCGTGGCGCGGAGCTCGCATGGATGCGTCGAGGCACGGAGTTCCTTGGCGATTTGAAGCGTGCGGCCGCATGGAATCGAAGACTTATATGGGACATAATGTATGGACATTGCCTATCCGAAGCATCCGCTGGCTCGAGACAAGTATTGAGATGAGAGAGAGCTGAGTGATTTGTAATGTGAGACGAGTGAATTTGAGTGATTGTAATTTCGGCCTTGCGCCCCCAATGTAACCGTTGTTTCGATATCAATAAAGGGCTTCTTTTGAATGACCTGTGTTTTGTTCTTAACTTCTGCTGCTAGTATTAAATGTCTCTGTTTGGGACTTCTGTGCGACGACCCCGTCGCAGCTGTTTTAATCGGCCGTTATGGAACCCGCCTTGCACGAGCGCAATCTAGGCTCGTACGGCATCACGCCTTAGCGAGGACGATTGCTCCTACGGGAGCGGGGCGTGACATAATGGTATCAGAGCACGGCTTTACGTCCTTGGACTATCGATTGAATTCTTTAACTCCGTTGTTTCCGCAAACTCTGAAATGTTGCTTTCGCAAGTTGATATCGTTGTTGCTCTCTCTCTCAATTGTCCCACGGGATGTCCATACAATAAGTCTAATATTTTCAAAAGCTCATACAAGTGTTCAATCGAACGCATCGATAGGCAATGGCCTTTGGGCCGAACGGTGCCGACCTTGAGTTGATAGAAGACACGTGCTAAAAGTTAGCAAATGCGTTGCGTGCTTGAACGACCTTACGCTAACAATAGCGAACGAGCACACGAGACCGAAGTATAGTTCGACAGGATGGTTTTACACACAGCCTTTGGCTAAGTTGTGTCGATTTTCGCGCACCTCGACCTTTTGGTGCAAAGAGTCGCGAGCAATATTAAGTATCGCTCGGTCGGGAACGGGGATACACTTAGAGTGTATATCGATAGAAGCGCTATTGGACTAACGCTTAGGCATACACGGAAGATTGTTTTAGATTTTGAGGAATAGTGCGAACGACTTAGTGCGTCGATGCGACGTGAACGATTACGTTAGGGATTCGTCGAACGAAGCCGAAACATGTCTTAGCGAATAACACAACGTGATTTAGACTAGATTGGATGACTCGAATCCCGAGTGGTGTATGGTCCATCTTGGAAATCATTCGAGCGAAAGATTGAGGATTGCACGAGTATGAAATGCGAAAACGATTGAGTAGGTGAAATCGAATCGAGAAAATTGATATGGATCGTATACGAAAAGTTAACACGACGGGTAGGTAACGTGCATGAAATATTCGATTTTAAAGTTACGCGAATGACTCTGAGGATTGGAATGGATATCGTTCGATGATTGAGTTAGCAAGGAATATTACGAATTGAGGAAATACGTTGGTCGATGACTTAAGATAGATGGATGAACGATACGTGAATATGGGTTTGTTGAAATTGATGTTGTGAACGATTCGAGGGGTAATGATCGAAATTGAATTTGAATGTCGAGGAGATTATCCAGTCGGACGATAGCTTCATTCGCACGACTCAAAATTCGTTGCAAACGAAGATCGTCAGGTTACGTATATCGTCAATGATTGAGGCGTATCAAAGACGATATGCGATAACCCGGAGGTAATCTGACACGGTGAATGACGATCGTGCAAGTGTTCTCATTCCAAATGGATGCAATACTTAGGACTTTGGTTGAGACGAATGTTGGGTGAAAGAAATCGTGTTTTCATGGTCGCGTTGATAACCACAACGTCGACGGTCTTGTCTTGCGCGAGCGCAACTCTAGCCTCGCACATGCGTTGCGTCGAATTTGGGGTGATCGTTCCACGTGAGCGCTGACATGGTGATTCATGTCGCGGGAATGATCAAACTCGAAAAATCAGGACGCGGCAACTTTGATTGTCCCGACTTGTTGGTTTGATGCGAAGGAAGATTCGAGGATGTTAGGACTTGCGATTGATAATCGAATAAAACTTGAGGATTGTGTAGGTCCAATCTGCGCATCGAGAATGATTTAGTCTAGACACAAACAAGAGTTACGTCCCGATGAGAATGATTATCTCGCGGAAGCGTGCATGGTGATTCGTGCCCACCGTGGATAATCGAACTCGCGTGAGATCGGAGCGTGTCATACTGTTAAGTCAGACGACCTTGTGATTGATTACGTGAATTGGAATAGATGATTTCGGAAACGTGAAATATAAATTACGGTTTAGAGATGAATTGTGTCATAGCGTGCTTGGTTTGAGAATGATTGATAGGCGGATTATGTCGAACGTGTTCGAAGAAGATAGACTGCAAAACGGTTTGATGAACGAACGATATTGATAAGACGTGGAATTGGTTGAAATGTAAGTTATTAGGATGTCTCTACCGAACGACTCGTACTCCGTGCGACGAATATTGGGATGTGTGTAGGGAATCGATGCTCGATGTTTAGAAATCGGAGTGATGCGAGCTTGGGTAGAAAATCCCGTACCATCAATTTGGTTTGACCTTAGGATGGGGTCAGTGTTGATATCGTTGTTTGGGAACTATGATTCCAGTGCTGACAAAAGACATAGCCTAGCGGTTCGGAAGACGTCCGAGTGCGAAACGAAAAGGAAATAGTTGAGGCACCACTCATGAGGCTCGGTTGACATGCACGTATATCAGGGACGCCCGAATATGTGCACGATCCGACTCGAGTGGTGATGGCGGATTCTCTATCACGAGGTTTGGCTGAAATGCATGTATTTTGGGGACGCCTAGAATATGTGCACGATCCAACTAAGTGATACGTTGAATCAAGTGAGACTTGAGGAACGGGAAAGTGTCGAGGATTTTGAAATCGTAAGTTTCAAAGAAATGTTGACGGTGATACGATCATTGAATTGAGACGAGTTCGAATGTTGGTTGATCGGTTGGTGTGCATTACGACTAAGTTAGCGATAAGCACGAGCGTGGCTCAGAATCGAAGAAACGCGTAGGCGGAGTGTGTACGATTAAGTCTTGGCCATAGAAATGGTAGGATGGGTTGCCTTCAGGAAAGTCTCGAGGACGAGACTTGTTCTGAGTGGTGTATGTTGTAGTGCCCCGTCCCGCGAAGTCAATCGGAGGAATCGAAACGCCGACGGTGTTCGGACTTGGCCTTACAACGGAGACTCGAAGACATCGCTCAGGTGGGGTAGTTTCGGTGAACTTGCCTCATCTCAGCCTTCACTTAATAATTCGTGTGTTTTCAACTTGCACAAGTAGGCTTAATAATAAAAGAGAAGAATCCACATAGCTAAAGGGAATTATCCGACGGATCGAATCGAGTTTAGAACATGGAAAACGTCCCACGGTCTGATTAGAGTTGGTGCTCAACGTGCTTTGAAAATGACACTCGATCCTTCGTCCCGCGGCTTGGGAGAAGGAAAAGTTGGTATTCGACACAAACGATGAGTTAGCCTAAGTCATAGGCGTCGCCCGCGTAAATGCTCGTTAAAGCATGTACGTTTCCACTGCGCAAGGCTTGGCATAGCCTTGGCTCGTCCCTCGGGTTAAGTTGTAGGCTTGAGTAAGTTAGGCAAAGTTATGCCGATCAACCTAAGTCATTCCAAGTGCCATCCCGCTCTTTCTACGGTTGTCAAGTTAGATAGTCCCATGATCTCAAGTGTCGTCATATAACGTATGACTTGGTTGATAGCGTCGCGCTGGACGTAAGTCAGTTAAAGGCACAAGCCACGGTTGGCACGATGTAAAGTTAGCCACGGTCTATGGCACTTAAGCAAACGTTTTGTTCAAGTTAAGTTGGAAGGCTATGTAGTAGTCGTTCCCTCGAGTTCAAAGAAGTTCGAGGCGGTCCCTCGGTTGGGAGTCTCGCGTTCCTATCCATGTTAAGAAGTTCGAGGCGGTCCCTCGGTTGGGAGTCTCGCGTTCCTATCCACGTTAAGAAATTCGAGGCGGTCCCTCGGTTGGGAGTCTCGCGTTCCTATCCACGTTAAGGAGTATGAGGCGGTCCCTCGGTTGGGAGTCTCTCGGTCCCAATGCAGGTTATGCAAAGTGTGGTTCAGAGCACGAGTTGCTAAGTATAGTTCCAGTCTTACCAACAAATTAGGCCATGCATTTACGTGAGTCTAGATGTCTCGTAGGTGCGTGGTCATTGGACACCTTGTCGACAAGGATTTCTGTCTAGACTGGTTATACGCCGGGGCACCGGGCCCAGTCATCCTAGGGGGTAGACGTTATAGCAGCGCATACTTTTATTGCTTGGGTAGTCGGGGGCTTTCAACGGGGCTCGCTACCTGCGCTGAAGGACCCGCCGCCTACCCGAGCTATGTCCGCGATGGCTTGTCATGCCAGTGGCCTTTCATATAGATAATTGGCGTGCTAAGCGGCAAATCCGCATGCACGGTATAGGTCGTAACAAAGAAAGTGTAAGCACGGTTTACATTGAATGGTGAAATGTGTGCTCGGTTGCACCCAAGGTATTATAAAGTCTACGATTCGGCTATACGTAAAGATACGTGCTTCGGCACGAGATATGGCGTCGTGCTTGAGTTCTCAACATCGGTTCCACAAGTCTGGTTAGTCGTTGCGAGTTAAGTCGAGAAGGGCCATAGGGCAAGTTTGGTTAAGTCATGTTGAGTTTCTGGGCACGACCTCGAGATGTGAGGCACGGTCGCATTACCACAACACGAGTATAAGCAAGACTTAGCGAGGAGGCACTGCCTCAGAGATAAGTACGAGTCGAATTCATGGCACGACCGAGTCGTTACGTCCCAAAGCATGGCACGGAAGGCAAGTGTGAGTCGGTACGTTGACAATGTAAGTACGAAAAGTCTAGAGTCAAGGATACAAAAGGTAGCGGTACAAGGCACGGTGACGGTCTAGAGACACAATATTGACCAAGGCGTCGGTCCTAAAATCGATCCTAAGGCAAGAAGACTAGAAAGACAATCGTAAAAGGGGGCTTGTATCGCAAAAAGTAAAATAAACGTGTCGATTTTGTATGGGTGGGCGAGGAGCTCACTCCACCAGTACAGTTGAGTACTGACACCCATACAGTTTCCATGTGCAGGCACAGGTAGAAGCTCGTGGCACGGAGCTCGCTTGGATGCGTCGAGGCATGGAGTTCCTTGGCGATTCGAAGCGTGCGGCCGCATGGAATCGAAGACTTATACGGGACATAATGTATGGACATCGCCTATCCGAAGCATCCGCTGGCTCGAGACAAGTATTGAGAGATGAGAGAGAGCTGAGTGATTTGTAATGTGAGACGAGTGAATTTGAGTGATTGTAATCTCGGCCTTGCGCTCCCAATGTAACCGTTGTTTCGATATCAATAAAGGGCTTCTTTTGAATGACCTGTGCTTTGTTCTTAACTTGCTGCTGCTAGATTAAATGTCTCTGTTTGGGACTTCTGTGCGACGACCCCGTCGCAGCCGTTTTAATCGGCCGTTATGGAACCCGCCTTGCACGAGCGCAATCTAGGCTCGTGCGGCATCACGCCTTAGTGAGGACGATCGCTCCTACGGGAGCGGGGCGTGACAGCTAGCCACGGCGGCTGGGCCACTGAGAGGAGGGCCACGGAGAGGGAGGCGACGAAGTGGAGGGCCGGGGATGGGGCCACGGCGGCTGGGCCACTGAGAGGGAGGTGACGAAGTGGAGGGAGGCGACGAAGTGGAGGAGCTCTTTCGAAAGAAAGAGGGGGGCAGCGGCTGAACCGAATGAAGAGAGAGAAAGTTAGGTTAGATTTGGGGCTTTTTAGGTATATATATATGAGGGGGTATTTTGGTAACTTGTCGATTTTCGGTTCGGGTCGGAAACCGAATCTCAACCCGTAGCCCGAACCGAAAACCAATTTTTCTATACATAGAAATCGAATTCTGACTCGCTTTTTAGAAAACCGACCTGAACCTCTAATTCGGGTCGCGTCGGGTCGGTTTTCGGTTCTTTAACCGTTTTTTGCTCACCCCTACCCGCAACACGGCGATCCGATCAACTGTCTCAGAATCGGACCAAACTTGGCATACAGGACCAAAAAAATGATACGGTCCTGTTGGCGCAAGTTTCATCTCGATCTGACGAGCGTGCACGATATAATTGGAGAATTTGCACAGAGGCCGATACGGTGAATTTCGACGGATACGCATCAAATTCGTCGCGCACACGCGACCAATTTGAATTCCGTCAAAGCCCACACGACCACGAAGCTGTTATGCACCTTTCGATGCTTTCGGTTCGCGACCACGTCGCCCGGTTTGGCGGGACGCACGTCGTATCGAAGGGTTTTTTAATATTTTCACCATTTCGAAAACTGGTTTTTCTCGATTTTTGAATCGAGTTATCTCGACATATAGTAGATGAAACTGAAAAGTGTAAATGGCCTCTTATTGTCCTATATGTTGTCTATGAATGTGTTCAGATAGATTTCTAAAATAATCATTGGATCAGTGATTGGTCGCCTTCCAAAATAGGGTACATGCAACAGTTTTTGAACTGTCAAGAACGGGTTTTTCGTCGATTTCGACTCAGTTTTTTTTCGAATCTGGATCGACTCCACACAAACTAGCTAGATGGATTCCTAGGTGGTTATGTTGGCTTTCTAAACTAATTTACGGTTCGCGATATGATCAAGTATTTGGAGAAAAGCGGTGAGGAAGTCGATACCTGTGTTCGGGTTGCTGCTGTTATTGGTATCGCGGCTGCTGCCACCGTCCCCGCCGCGCGCGCGTGTGCCTACCGGCCGGCGGTGCGTGGTCGTCCTCAGGTCGGGGAATGGTGGAGGATTAGGGTTTTCTATTTCTCCTCTCGATTCTCAATCAATGCAAATATATAACGCGGCTGAACGAACAGGGGTCGGGTTCCTGTGTTCTTGGGGAGCTCGGGCTGTGGGAGCTAAGCGGGGTGGGCCTGGCCTGGGGGCTGGTTCAGCTGGGCTTAGCAATATGGGTTGGGATTTCCTTTGGTTATATATATCTATATATATATATGTATATATTTACCTATACCTACACATAAACCTATATTTATATATGCACCCATACACATATCACTTGTATGCAATATAATATTTATATATCACACACACATATATAATTTATTTATATAGACATACAATATACACGTATATCGTATATATTATACAACACTATAAATATAAAGCCATATTTAGGAAATCATATAAACAAATAATAACTTACATTTAATAACGACAATAATAACATTAATAATAATAATAATCCTAATAATAACTAAAATACTCCTAAATCTTATTATATATTTAGAATGACCTATATATATATATATATATATATATATATATATATATATATATATATATAAGCACAAGCCATATAAATAATGCTTATTACATAAGTAAACAAAATAATATTAATATTTTATAATAGTTAATGGACTAGTGACAAGAACAGTAGTTGTACACCCCAAAATCTGTATAGTCTAGATCCCAAATACAAAAGTATGTCTAAGGAAAACAGTTATCATATTTCCAAGAATAAATATTCGATCAAAATAACTGAATATTGATAATAATATGTATAACAATTATTCTAGAAAAATATTTATTAGACACTTAAAACAAGGTTTGTAAATTCCCTGAATTTTCGGGATTTATTTTCGAATTTCCTAAATTATTTATTCTCGATAATTAATTTTAATTAATTAATTTTGATCATTAAACGCTCTTTACCATGACTTGGATTTCTAGAGCATCAGGGATGCCAGTCTCTAGAAACTTCCTTCTTGAAGTTTGTAGTAGACGAGATTATCTTCATATTGACATTTCGTGTCCCACTCGAACTTGTTTTCTTGTGCTCCATTTGATTCGCGCAACTTCGGGTCAATTTAGACCAATTTATCGTCTGCCGTAATTTGTGACCTAGCTTCCAATTTAATTTCGGGGCCCGACATCGGTCCAATCCAGTTGATCCAATATATGGCCCTGGCCTATTTTGAGTCTACTATGTACGTGCCACTTGCGTGCCACCGATTTGATCTCCCTTGTGCTCCCATTTCATCCATGATTTAATTTTGTTTAAAATTATTATTTTAATTAAATCTTGGCCCCAAGCTTGTCCAAACTTGACCCAACACCCAACCCAATTTGGTGTAACCCCTGTCATGACTACCCATACACCCCACTATTGTAATTGCCTTTTTCTCTACTCAAAAATACCCTCCTTGTATATAAATATCTTTATATCTCTCTCTCTAAAATATCTCTCATTCTCTCTATCTTCTTTATATAATATACACATATATATTATATATAATCTCTCTCTCTCTCTCTCTCACCCCATCACACACAAGCACAAACCCCCCTCTCCTGTACACGCATACAAACCCCCCCCCCATGTGGCAGACACCCCCTTCCTCTCTCCCTCTATTTTCTCGCTTATTCTCTCCTTCCCCTCTCATTTATACACACTCACACACACATATTTCTCTCCAAATACACCAACACCACCACAGCCATCCCCCCATGGCCGAGAGCCTCCACGAGCTCCTCCTTCATCCTCCTCCCGAACCACCTCTCCTTCTCCTCCTCATTCTTCTTCAACAACAACCACCACCATCACCATCTTCACCCACACCAACATCACCACTATTACCATCACCATCCACAACACCACCGCACCACCACAACTTCAACCACCACCCTCGCCGCCCGCAACCAGCGCACCACAGCGCCCGGCTGTGCAGCCGCAAGCAGCACGCCACAGCAGCCGCAGCAGCAGCAGTGCACTGTGCGCGCGCGCGCGGGCCGCCATCGCGGGCTGCCGCCGGCCGTGGCCGCCGTGGCCGGCCACCCATGGCCGGGCGACTCCAGCGAGCTCCCCCTGGCGCGCGTCGACTTCTCTGACGCGCCGTCTAGCCGATTCGTGCGTTTGGCACGGGTTCCCGCCGTGACGCGCTCGAAAACGAAGTTAGAATTTTATTTCGGGACAGCAACTTTGCATCGATTTTCTGGACAATCCGACCGTTGGATCGGCGATTTCTTCGCTCCGTCTCAATCTCGGTATGTACCCCTTCATCCTTCTCAAATTTCATCCGTTAATTACGTCGTTTGATAGATCAAAACCGGCCACCAAGTTGACACTTTAAATTATGTTATTTTTGGACAGTTTTGTGGAGCCGACTTCGTCGACTCGTATCTCCTCCGTTGCAGCTCCGTCTGGCGTGCCATCAGTTGATGTGCAAAGCTGGTATAACCCTCTTCCTACCCCTCCAGTTTCATTTTATTGTGAGCACGTTTGGTTGGTTGAATTCGACGCCAAAGTTGGCCGTCCAAATTCGTAATTTCTAAGTTGTTAAATTCCATTTTTGAACCCGGGACTTCGGATTCAATTTCTGACACCACCAGTAGACTCGTGGCGTCGTTCTGGCATGGTTTCATATAAAGTTTGCTTAGTTTGGAGGACGTGGGCCCTGGCACGTATTTCGGTGCAAAGCGGACCCCACAGTCCGGGTCAATGGGACTTTTTGATGCCGGCTCATCGGAATCCAATTTCGGATATACCGTTGAGATCGTATCGTCATTCTGGACTCGTTGACATATAATTTGCTAGGTTTTAGTGGACATTGGTTCCGGCACGCATTTCGATGCAAGTCGGATACCAATATTTGGGTCAACCGGTCATTTTGAGATCGGCTCATCGGAATCCAATTCTGGATATACCGTTGGGTTCGTATCGTCATTCTGGACTTGTTGACATATAATTTGCTGAGTTTTGAGGACATTGGCTCTGACACGCTTTTTCGTGCAAATCAGATTTTAATGTCCTAGTCAACGGACCAATTTGAGATCGGGTCATCGGAATCCAATTTCGGATATACCGTTGGGTTCGTATCATCATTTTGGATTCGTGGACATATAATTTGTTAGATTTAGTGCACTTTTATTTTGGCACATTTTTCGGTGCAAAGTGGATCCGACACGGACACCATGTTGGCCCGAAATTACCTTTTTGTCCCTGTGTCCAAATTGGACATATGGATAGGCTATCCTAGCTGATTTGACCATTCTGGACACGTTGGTGATGGTTGTTTCACCATCCGACAATATCTGTAGGTTTTTACCCTATTATTATAATCTTTCTCTTTTGTGCTATTTTGAGATCCATCGATTCCAGTGATTTTACAACCACTGAAATTGAATATGTTGACCCTGTAGATGTTTACAGGGACTAGCTTTAACCCTGTTTGACCATGGTTGACTACTTTGACTGAACGTCGAAGTCGAGTCAACATTCGACCTAATTTAACCTAGAGTTGACCAAAGTTGACTAGGGTTGACCAATTGACCAAAGGTCAACTGTAAGTCAACCTTTGACCTATTGACCTAGTTTGACTTGGTTTGACTTCCTGTGACCTAGTTTGACCTAGTGTGACTCAGTGTGACCTAGTTTGACTTAGTTGACTGAGTCTGACCTAGATTACGTAGCTTATACTATAGAATCAAGCCTAACACTGTTGAACCCTAATTAATTTATATATATCTTATCTTTAGGTCTGTGGCATTACTCTGAGCATCGACCCCATTGACAGCTCGGGATCCCAGGCGAGTACATTCACTGATAGTTTTCATTGTCTTGATATCTGCTATATCCGATTCAGTCGTAGTGTCTTACTTGATTCTCAGTCACGATAGTTCACGGACTAGTATATACCGGATTCCTGTCATGAGATGCCATTCTTGGATTTTCTTGGGATACTGGTACTTGCTCGATCTTGTTCTTGTACTTGTATTGACACCGATTCCTGAGAAGGAGTAGCTACCTTCTTAGGGAATCTCGTGCCATGACGTGCTATGTCCGAATCCGTATACTATTCGGGGAATGGGGAATTTTATAGATAGTGTGATCAATGCCCACCTTGAGTTACTACTTGTATCATAGCTATACCCTCACCTCACGATGGGTATAGCCTGACCTGTGCTACTACTTGCTCCATAGCTTGCCATCCCGGTCGGGCCGAGTCCACGTACTTGTAGCCGGTCGGCTGAAAGCCTGACCTTGACCCATACCGATCACATTATGCTATAATATTCGAGCCACATTTATATTTACTTATCTTATCATATATCCTGTTCTGTTCTACATAAAGTACTTTCTCCCATGCTATGATATGCAGTTACTCACATGTTCTACATGTCTTTATGTTGTACCTTGATTGGAGACTAAGTTCTGTTCGGGAGAAGGGTTACAACTCTGGTCCTTGTTTGGTTTAAGGGTTGTAACTCAGCTTCCGAACGGTTCCCAAGTTTTTCTATATCTTTGTCTTATATTTCATTATGCTGTCTCTTATAGAATTTGTCAATTCACATGGAACTGCTGTTAGTGCTTGTACTTGCTCATTTTCTTGACAGGATACCGTTGATAATATTTTAGGAGTTGTTATACTATTAGTGGACTTCATGATGTTGCTAGCTGAGGTGGATCTCACTATTTCTTCTATGTGAGTTGTTTGGTAGTTATCCTTAGTTTGTCTTGTTTCCCTTCTTTATTTTCCTGTCTTATGATCCTTGTAGATTCTAGTTGTTCTAGTGATATCTTAATTATTTCTTGTCTTATATTCCTTAGTTTTCGTGATGTGACATGAGTACATTCTAGTTATGGATCTTTAGATGTTGTAGTTAGTATATGGTACTTGACAGCGTTCTACCGCCGACACTGCGACGTAGGCTGGCGTAGCCCACGTATTCGTATCCGTATATCCGGGTGCGGGTCGTGACACGTTTTTAGTGGTGGCCCATGCAGGTCAGTCTTTGCAATTAATACGAAGTCGTGGTAGTACTCGAGCTTATTTGTACTACTACGAGCCTGCCCTAGGATTAAGATTGAGTCATGGAATATTTTAGAAATTTGGTACTCAGTCACATATTAGGAACTCTTGGTAGATTTCAGGGATGACCCCTGGGAATCTTATTTTGAACTTTTCGAAACTTTTCCCATTTGTTTCTGTCCGTCCTGATTTCTGAAACATCTATCCGTTATCAACTTTATTCTTTCTTGGAATGAGCTTGTGGACCCCAGAGGGAAGGTATAAGTTGGACTTATATATCTTCTAGGTTGAGACAAGAATATGATTCGCCAGTCTCGTATCAGGTTGAGATTGTTTTAGATTATATTCCAATAATTTTCTTTTATCTTGACCTAGATAGTACCTTTGGGACTTCTCCTGAGAACTTTTCCTAAACCCTATCTCGGAATCTGTTTCCACTAGTTTCTATTTACTTATCTTTGATTCGTTGTTGAATTTTAAATCTTGATGTCCGTTCGTTGTTGAATTCGATTTTGATTCTGTTTGAAGATAAGCTTCTCTGGATTGAGTTAAGATATTCTGATAAACATATTTTAGGAGGACGATGAGAACGATAAATGTCTACTTTATTTGTGGAGTTTAGAATTTATCGCAGTCATATTAGCTAGCCTGACAAGGACATGGAGCCTGATTTCGGATATACTATCCTGGTTATGGCATTTAGATTCTCTTGCAGCCATACCGGTTGGCGTGTTAAGGAATCTAGATGACATGATTATAGGGTATATACCCTAGTTATGGACTCTATCGTTTATTGCAGTTATGCTTACTGGCGTGGCATAAATTCTGGCAGCATGGTTTTGGATAGACGTGTATGGTTATCAGGTCGTATCTTAAATTGATTCACTTTTTTTTGACCAAGATGAGGACAATTCATACCCTTATTTCTTGACTTATCATTCATTTCTTTTCTCATCGTATGATGATTTCCTCATCTTGCCATCATTTCCTTTGACTTGTCTAGCCATGTCTTGATTACACCAATCACCTATCTCATATCTACATCTGTCATCTACACTTGAAAACTCTGAAAATTTTGAAATTTTTATGTCTCAATTGTTTCTTAAATTTCGATACTGTTAAGATTTTGATTCCCTTCTGTCCGTGACCAATCAATTTTGGTCGTCTTGTTTATCGTGCCAAAGAGAGTCTTGGTTGCTGACTAGACTCTAGATGACTTCAAATTTCCTTGTGACTTGGATTTTCATCCTTGGATGTTCGTGCCCAGCCTTTGTTGATCTTATCCTCTATCTTGCCAAATTCTGATTTACTCGAAGGTTGATCAACTTAGATCGTGTTGAGACTAATTCCTTTATCGTGGTTGGATTTCAATGTTATTAACCCTCGTACATTGATTTCCGATTCTGATCATGTTTGAATTTTGGACACCCGTGTCTAAACTCTTTTCGACCTTGATTTCATTTCCTGATTACATCCAAATTCCTTGTGATTAGTCGTGCCTAGATGACTTGGCATGACTAAGACAACTTGGGATTTCCTTGACCGTGATTTTAACGATCATAACTATATATTTTATCTTGCCTCAAACTCGTGCCTAAAATTTTTTTTGACTTTCAATCACGACTAACTAGTGTGACTACGAAATTATTCGTGTTAGAATTGAACATGTTTGACTTTCTACCGTGCCTAATTGACTTGGGTTCCTTCCTAAATTGTGCTTTTAAGACCTTGATTTGAATTCATGATTTATTCGTCATTCACAACTGAACTTGGACCTTGATCGTGCTTATGTGACCTATAACCTGATTTCTATCAAATCTATCTCTCAATCGTGCTATACCCAAAATTTTCTCTCCATTCGCTTCTCTTAGTCCTGTTTTAGATTATGACTATCCGACTTTGATTTTCATGATCTTGATAATACTAACCCTCAAATCATGCTAAAAATCTTGAACCCTAATCGACTGTGTCGAATAGATCTCCTTCGTACTTGAATTTTGATTCTCTAGTCGCTCGTGCTCAGGTTTCATTCCTGATCAAGACTAGATTTTCGATTTTCCTCGTTCTATTCTAACTATCGTTCCTAAGTGGTTAATCATCACAAATTTTTTAACGCGTCTGAGTCTTGATTTCACTCATGACCAGATGGTTAATCCTTGATCAATGTTTGTGCTAAACATCTGATTATTCCTAACAATGTCCAATCACGTCATTTCATCTTGATCGTGCCTATGTATAACCCTAAATCAAATTTCATCGAACTGAAATCCTGTTAATCAAAGTTTTGACTTGATTGTAATCGGACGAAGCTCAAGTTTTGATTTCGTTTATCATGATTCTATCGTGCCAAATCCCTCATCGTGCCTGAACAATTTTGAATTGATTTTCTTGATCGTGCAAAACTCGTCATTCTTGGATCGTGTCTAAAATATTGCCTAAACCTTCTATCATGTTTTAACCCCACTACCAACCTTTAATTTCGAGGACAAAATTTTTATAAGGTGGGTAGGATGTAAGTCCCCTGAATTTTCGGGATTTATTTTGAATTTCCTAAATTATTTATTCTCGATAATTAATTTTATTTAATTAATTTTGATCATTAAACGCTCTTTACCATGACTTGGATTTCTAAAGCATCAGGGATGCCAGTCTCTAGAAACTTCCTTCTTGAATTTGTAGTAGACGAGATTATCTTCATATTGATATTTCGTGTCCCACTCGAACTTGTTCCCTTGTGCTCCATTTGATTCGCGCAACTCCGGATCAATTTAGATCAATTTATCGCCTGCCGTAATTTGTGACCTAGCTTCCAATTTAATTTCGGGGCCCGACATCGGTCCAATCCAGTCGACCAAATATATGGCCCTGACCTGTTTTGAGTCTACTATGCACGTGCCACTTGCGTGCCACCGATTTGATCTCCCTTGTGCTCCCATTTCATCCATGATTTAATTTGGTTTAAAATTATTATTTTAATTAAATCTTGGCCCCAAACTTGACCCAACACCCAACCCAATTTGGTGTAACCCCTGTCATGACTACCCATACACCCCACTATTGTAATTGCCGTTTTCCCTACTCAAAAATACCCTCCTTGTATATAAATATCTTTATATCTCTCTCTTAAAATATCTCTCATTCTCTCTCTTCTTTATATAATATATACACATATATTATATATAATCTCTCTCTCCCCCCATCACACACAAGCACAACCCCCCTCCCACTCTCCTGTACACGCATACAAACCCCCCCCCCCCCCATGTGGCAGACACCCCCTTCCTCTCTCTCTATTTTCTCTCTTATTCTCTCTCTTCCCCTCTCATTTATTACACACTCCACACACATATTTCTCTCTAAATATACACCAACACCACCACAGCCATCCCCCCATGGCCGAGTGCCTCCCCGAGCTCCTCCTTCTCCTCCTCCCGAACCACCTCTCCTTCCCCTCCTCCTTCTTCTTCAACAACCACCACCACCATCACCATCTTCACCCACACCAACATCACCACTATTACCATCACCATCCACAACACCACCGCACCACCACCACTTCAACCACCACCCTCGCCGCCCGCAACCAGCGCGCCACCGCGCCGGGCCGCGCAGCCGCAAGCAGCGCGCCACAGCAGCCGCAGCAGCAGCAGCGCACTGTGCGCGCGCGCGGGGACGCCGTCGCGCGCTGCCGCGCCCCGCACGGCGCTGCCTCCGCCGTGGCCGGCCACCCATGGCCGAGCGACCCCGGCGAGCTCCCTCGTGGCGCGCGTCAACTTCTCCGACGCGCCGCCAAGCCGATTCGTGCGTTTGGCACGGGTTCCCGCCGTGACGCGCTCGAAAACGAAGTCAGAATCTCGTTTCGGTACAGCGACTTCGCACCGATTTTCTGGATAATCCGACCGTTGGATCGGCGATTTCTTTGCTCCGTCTCAATCTCGGTATATACCCCTTCATTCCTCTCAAATTTCATCCGTTAATTTCGTCGTTTGATAGATCAAAACCGGCCACCAAGTTGACACTTTAAATTGTGTTATTTTTGGACAGTTTTGTGGAGCCGACTTCGTCGACTCGTATCTCCTCTATCGCAGCTCCGTCTGGTATGCCATCAGTTCCTGTGTGAAGCTGGTATAACCCTCTTCCTACCTCTCCAGTTTCGTTTTATTGTGAGCACGTTTGGTTGTTTGAATTCGACGCCAAAGTTGGCCGTCCAAATTCGTAATTTCTAAGTTTTAAATTCCATTTTTGAACCCGGGACTTTGGATTCAATTTCTGACACCACCAGTAGACTCGTGGCATCGTTATGGCATATTTTCATATAACGTTTGCTTAGTTTGGAGGACGTGGGCCCTGGCACGCATTTTGGTGCAAAGCGGGCCCCACAGTCCGGGTCAACGAGACTTTTTGACGCCGGCTCATCGGAATCCAATTTCGGATATACGGTTGAGTTCTTATCGTCATTCTGGACTCGTTGACATATAATTTGCTAGGTTTTAGTGGACATTGGTTCCGGCACGTATTTCGGTGCAAGTCGGATACCAATATTCGGGTCAACGGATCATTTTGAGATCGGCTCATCGGAATCCAATTTTGGATAAACCGTTGGGTTCGTATCGTCATTCTGGACTCGTTGACATATAATTTGCTGAGTTTTGAGGACATTGACTCCGACACGCTTTTTCGTGCAAATCAGATTTTAATGTCCTGGTCAACGGACCAATTTGAGATCGGGTCATCGGAATCCAATTTCGAATATTCCGTTGGGTTCGTATCGTCATTCTCGATTCGAGGACATATAATTTGTTAGGTTTAGTGCACTTTTATTTTGGCACATTTTTCGGTGCAAAGTGGGTCCGACACGGACACCATGTTGGCCCGAAATTACCTTTTTGTTCCTGTGTCCAAATTGGACTTATGTATAGGCTATCCTAACTGATTTGACCATTCTGGACACGTTGGTGATGGTTTTTCACCATCCGACACATCTGTAGTTTTCACCCTATTATTATAATCTTTCTTTTTTGTGGTATTTTGAGATCCATCGATTCCAGTGATTTCATAACCACTGAAATTGAATATGTTGACCCTGTAGATGTTACCTTTAATCCTGTTTGACCATGGTTGACTACTTTGACTGAACGTCGAAGTCGAGTCAACATTCGACCTAATTTAACCTAGAGTTGACCAAAGTTGACTAGGGTTGACCAGTTGACCAAAGGTCAACTGTAAGTCAACCTTTGACCCATTGACCTAGTTTGACTTGGTTTGACTTTCTGTGACCTAGTTTGACCTAGTGTGACTCAGTGTGACCTAGTTTGACTTAGTTGACTGAGTCTGACCTAGATTACGTAGCTTATACTATAGAATCAAGCCTAACACTGTTGAACCCTAATTAATTTATATATCTTTATCTTTAGGTTTGTGGCATTACTCTGAGCATCGACCCCATTGACAGCTCGGGACCCCAGGCGAGTACATTCACTGATAGTTTTCATTGTCTTGATATCTGCTATATCCGATTCAGTCGTAGTGTCTTACTTGATTCTCAGACACGATAGTTCACGGACTAGTATATACCGGATTCCTGTCATGAGATGTCATTCTTGGATTTTCTTGGGATACTGGTACTTGCTCGATCTTGTTCTTGTACTTGTATTGACACCGATTCCTGAGAAGGAGTAGCTACCTTCTTAGGAAATCTCGTGCCATGACGTGCTATGTCCGGATCCATATACTATTCGGAGAATGGAGAATTTTATAGATAGTGTGATCAATGCCCACCTTGAGTTACTACTTGTATCATAGCTATACCGTCACCCACATCACAATGGGTATAGCCTGACCTGTGCTACTACTTGCTCCATAGCTTGCTATCCCGGCCGGGCCGAGTCCACGTACTTGTAGCCGGTCGGCTGAAAGCCTGACCTTGACCCATACCGATCACATTATGTTATAATATTCGAGCCACATTTTATATTTACTTATCTTATCATATATCCTGTTCTGTTCTACATTCAGTACTTTCTCACCATGCTATGATATGCAGTTACTCACATGTTCTACATGTCTTTATGTTGTACCTTGATTGGAGACTAAGTTCTGTTCGGGAGAAGGGTTACAACCCTGGTCCTTGTTTGGTTTAAGGGTTGTAACTCAGCTTCCGAACGGTTTTCAAGTTTTCCTATATCTTTGTCTTGTATTTCATTATGCTGTCTCTTATAGAATTTGTCAATTCACATGAAACTGCTGTTATTGCTTGTATTTGCTCATTTTTCTGACAGGATACCGTTGATAATATTTTAGGAGTTGTTACACTATTAGTGGACTTCATGATGTTGCTAGCTGAGGTGGATCTCACTATTTCTTCTATGTGAGTTGTCTGGTAGTTATCCTTAGTTTGTCTTGTTTTCCTTCTTTATTTTCCTGTCTTAGGATCCTTGTAGATTCTAGTTGTTCTAGTGATATCTTAATTATTTCTTGTCTTATATTCCTTAGTTTTCGTGATGTGACATGAGTACATTCTAGTTATGGATCTTTAGATGTTGTAGTTAGTATATGGTACTTGACAGCGTTCTACCGCCGACACTGCGGCGTAGGCTGGGCGTGGCCCACGTATTCGTATCCGTATATCCGGGTGCGGGTCGTGACAAGGTTGAAGTATACACTCAAAGTATATCGTCATGGACGTCTTAGGACTCACTATAGGCCTACACGGGCTTGGGCTCGGTTCGGACTAGTTCGGTACAACCGGGTTCCCTAAACTCAATAATATAATTAAATAATAAATAGAATCTTCGGTAAGGGTTAAGTAGCAACTTGGCCTGGTTTTCTTAGTTAGGACACACTTATGGCTGGGTCTTCCTTGGCATTGCTAGTACACTAGTCAAGGCACGTCAC
Source organism: Iris pallida (assembly GCA_029216955.1). Taxonomy (NCBI): domain Eukaryota; kingdom Viridiplantae; phylum Streptophyta; class Magnoliopsida; order Asparagales; family Iridaceae; genus Iris; species Iris pallida. The sequence goes on from JANAVB010026607.1 coordinate 51,138, forward strand.
TGCACTATCCGTGCCATGATTCCTGGTCGTCTGGTACTTCAAAACTCAATTAAGGCTAAAGTCGTCTACCGTAATAATTAACTAAATAATCATTTATAAAATTCTAAAATCACTATTTAAATCAAATAAATAAAAAAAATATTTCAAAAATTCCGGGAAGGGAGGCTACAACTTTTCTAGAGCTGTTTGGGTTATTTTATTGAAGGATAAGTGTGATGTTTATTCTATGTTTCTTAAATTCATTGATGTGGTGAAGCGTCAGTTTGGGGCTGATATACGTCGTGTGCGGAGTGACAATGGCACTGAATTTAATTGTTTACGAGATTATTTTTCATCTCAAGGTATATTGTTCCAAACGTCCTGTGTTGGGACACCTCAACAGAATGGAAGGGTGGAAAGAAAATATCGACATATTTTAAATGTAGCCAGGGCATTGAAATTTCAGGGTTCTCTTTCTGTAGATTTTTGTGGAGAATGTGTTCTGGGTGCATGTTATGATCAATAGAACACTTTCTAGTATCTTGCATTTTAAGTCTACTTATGAAGTTTTATATGGTTCGGCTCCTTCGTATGATCATCTACGTATTTTTGGTTGTCTGTGCTATGCATATGATTTGAAATTCCGACGTGATAAATTTGCTAGCAGGAGTAGAAAATGTATCTTTGTTGGGTATCCACTTGATAAAAGGGATGGAAACTGTATGATTTGGAGACTGGTGAATTTTTTGTGTCACGTGATGTTATTTTTTATGAAAAAAAATTTCTGGGTGTGGCTCTGCTAGCGAGATGTCTTCTGCGATACGTCATACATCTGTTGAGGTGCCGGGAGATGATATAGAGGTTTTTGGAATGGTGCCGGCTTCGGTTGCTGAGGCTGGAGTAGTTGTTGGCGGCTCGACACCGAATGGTGAGGATGCACAGGTAGCTGCAGAAGTATTGACAGGAGAGTCTGCTGGGGGTGATGCGGATACTACTGATGATACAGGGGATACAGTGTTGCCAGGGTGCCCGACGAGGTAGTATTGGGAAGAGAAATGAGAAAGAAATCACAGCCAGTGCGATTACAAGATTTTGTGACGAATGCTGTTCGAAGTAAAAGTCCCCCCTTCACCACAGTTCATCTATTTCCGTCACTTCCTTAGGTACTTTGTATCCTCTAACACAATTTCTAAGTTATGACATATTTACTGCTGGACACAGAGATTTTCTTGCAGCTATCACTGCAGGTGTTGAGCCTACTTCATATCGCCAGGCCTCGCGAGATTCAGGCTGGCGTGCGGCTATGCAAACTGAAATACATGCTCTGGAAGATAATGGGACATTGAGTCTTGTCGATTTGCCTCATGGGAAGAAAGCATTGGGAAGTAGATGGGTGTACAAAATAAAGTACAACTCCGACGGCATGTTGAGCGCTTAAAGGCACGGCTGGTTGTGTTCGGTAATCATCAGGTTGAGGGGATCGACTATTCAGAAACATTTGCCTCGGTAGCTAAGATGCCTACAGTTAGGGAGTTCTTGGCTGTTGCAGCTGTGAGAGGCTGGACTTTGCACCAGATGGATGTGCACAATGCTTTTCTTCAAGGAGATCTGACAGAAAAAGTGTATATTGTTGCCGCCAGGGTTTTCGCATAGTGAACCCAACAAAGTGTGTCGCCTGCGTAAGTCTCTATATGGATTGAAACAGGCACCACGTTGTTGGTTTGCTAAGCTTACTGCTTCTTTGATATCCTATGGATTTATTCAATATCATTCCGATTATTCCCTTTTCCCTCTTTTTAAAGGAAAGGTAGAGTTGCATATTTTGATCTATGTGGATGATATGATTGTGTCTGGTAATGACTCAGGTGCTTTAGATGCTTTCAAAAGTACCTTAGTTCTTGCTTTCACATGAAGGACCTTGGTGTGTTGAAGTACTTTCTTGGCGTAGAGGTGGCTCGGAGTGCAGAAGGAATTTCCTTGTGTCAAAGGAAGTATGCTTTGGACATCATTTCAGAATGCGGCTTGATGGGGTCTCGACCTGCTGGCTTTTCCATGGAGCCCAATCACAAGCTGGCAGAATCGACTAGTCCAAAGATGACGGATGTAGAGACTTATCGCAAGCTGGTTGGGAGGTTGATTTATCTATCATTTACTCGTCCTGACTTAGCCTATGCTGTGCATATCTTGTCTCAATTCTTACAGGAGCCTCGACAAGATCATTCGCATGCTGCTTTGAGAGTTGTCAGATATCTCGAACATGCACCGGGACAGGGTATTCTTTTGAAAGCTGATTGTGATCTCCGTCTTTCTGGTTGGTGTGATTCCGACTGGGCCAGTTGTCCCTTGACTCGCCGCTCTGTTACAGGCTGGTTGGTGTTTCTGGGGGGGTCTCCTATTTCTTGGAAGACCAAGAAACAACCAACTGTTTTCCGATCTTCCGCTGAAGCTGAATACCGATCTCTTGCTGCGCTTGTTTGTGAGTTGAAATGGTTGAAGGAGTTTTGGTGTGTTTGGGCGTTCGCCAGGAGTCTGCTATGTCGGTGTATTGTGACAGTCAGTCAGCCCTGCACCTGGCTCAGAACCCGGTATTTCATGAGCGCAGTAAGCATATTGAGGTGGATTTGCATTTTGTTCGCGATGCTATTATTAGAGATGGCGCCGTAATAGCCTCGCATGTTCCTACTTCTTCTCAACTGGCTGACATCTTCACCACCAGCCTCTTGGAAAGCATGTCTTTGATTCTTTACTTCCCAAGTTGGACATTTGTGACTTGCATGCTCCAACTTGAGGGAAGTATTAGATTATATTTGTAACTCATGTAAATATGGCCCATAAATCCAATCGTGTAAACACTATATATTGTAAACAGTCATCATCAATAAAGAGTAAGGCATTATTATTTCCTACAAACTCTCTCTTTTTTCAAGCAAAGTTACCCACATGTGGACGTCCCTAACTTTATTTGCAGATAACTTCTTATTTTTATTTTTATTTTTTTTCGATTGCCTTATTTTTTGTTTTGTTACATCAATGTTTGTTTGTTACTTTTGTTAACAGGTGAAATTACGTACTTAATTAGCATGCATAGACTATAATGTACCGGAGTCGTGACAAATGTTGTTGCAGTCAAAAAGTGTTGTTACAAAGCTAACGTACAATATTATAATATCCTTCCCAAGTGTGAGATGAAATGTACGAAGTACGTAAGAGCAAAGTAAGCAACTAACCCTAATATCCTTCCTTCAAAGTCACAAACAACACACACTTGATCGAGGTCATAACATTGCATCCAAGGGGTTTCCTCGTAGCTAGCTTAGGGGATGCCTACTAGGAAAAGAGCCACACCTACGAATTAATACTCTTTCTCTCTCTCTCATTCGTCATCTGCAAAAGAAAAGGGAAGAGTTTGAAGAGAGAGAGAGAGAGAGAGAGACTCTAGGGATGTGTAAAAAGCCTGCAATCCTTCACGAGGAGAACAGCTGTGGCCTTCCTTGATCATTTTTGGTGCCTTCTCTATCCTTCCCTACCACGTACCATCCACCCCTCCCTTATTTATTGCTCACCACCATACCCCAAATTCAGCAATCAAACCCTCCATTGGCCCCACTTGTTGGGTCTCTTCTAAACCATCACACTTCTTGTTTCATATAACACTAGCTAGCTATAATACTAACACTGTCCAAATTCCACACCTATATTATATTGAATGGACAGGAGCCGCCCTGACCTAGAGCAGATCGGACAACCGTTCAGAACCCAAAAGTTAAATTAGGCATCAACATAAATATCTAAAATTCAACAAATATACCATATACAGGCCACCTCTTGTTGGATTGTATCTCGTTTCCGGTTGAAATTCAGATAGGGGTGACAATAAAGTTGGTAATTTAGTTCCACATCGGTTAGGAGGTGGGACTTAATTCAATATCGTACCTCATGGACCAACTCCGGTTCGGATCACACCGCATTTCCACACCTCTAACATGAAATAATTACGCAATAGTGGTTATTACGTAGTCTTTTCAGGCTAGAGGTCCTTAGTTTAATTCCGGTACCCCATTTTAAAGTTTGTCTCGGCGCCAAGGACATAAAGGCCAGCCCTATGTATGGATCGATTGTTTGTCACATATCCATTTATAATATAAGCACAATGAATTTTTGGTCCGACCCATGTACTTTGGTTCAACGATGATGAAAGAACTAAATTGTCCTTCTCTCTATAAGAAGGAGGAGGTCCCATGTTGGGTGCGGAACAACCGGTTGTTCCAACGGCACCGTCGCCTACAGCTCCTCTTGCATCGTCCCCCCTTCCGCCGCCTCCGCTCCATTCTCGCCCACGCCGTCGTCGCCGGCCTCTTCCGCAACCCTTTCGTCGCAAGGGGCCTCCTCCACCGCACCGCCGACGCCGACCCTTACTTCGCCGCCTCCCTCTTCTCCGCCATGACCAACCCCAACCCCTTCTCATTCAACACCGCCATCGCCATCTCCACCGACCCACTCTCCATCTACTCCCAAATGCTCCGCCGCCGCATCCCTTCCGACTCCCACACCTTCTCTTCCTTGCTCAACACCACCACCCGCCGCCGCCGCCACCAGGTCGCTCCACGCATACGCCCTCCACCTCGGATTCCGGCCCGACCCCTTCGTGCAGACCGTCCTGCTCACCGCCTACTCCCGACGCGGCTCCGACGACCACGTCCTGTGGGTGTTCAACGGAATGCCGCACATGGACTTCGTCTCCTGGACCGCCGCCGTCTCGGGCCTCGCCGCCCTCAGACGCCCCACGATGGCCCTGCACGTCTTCGTCTCCATGAGGCCTCACGCCGCCCCGAACATCGCCAGCGTGGTCTTTGTCGTGTCCGCCTCCGCCGGGCTCGGGTCCCTGGCGCTGGCTCGGTGTCTGCACGCCTACGTCGAGAAGGCCGGTTCGGAGGCTGCGTCTCCGTCCGGAACTCCCTGGTACTGGCTTGGTGCCTGCACGCCTACGTCGAGAAGGCCGGATTCGTGTCCGTGCCATTATGGCATATGTTATCCACTAGTAACTTAATATTATACACCAAGAGACTATCTTTATGAATGTCATAATAAGTACGGTTCATATTTAAATTTCATATACTAATTAATAATTATTGACTATCTTATGTGATGTTATTTTCTCAAAAAAATTAAGATTTAGAATTTTTATTTTCTATCCAAAATGGACCTCCTGTGTACATAGATATTAAAACCAGAAAATTACGTCATGAATTTATACTTTATGCAGTAATGGTAGTCTCAAATCCTGATGATTCTACGTATCCCAAGCTCGATCAAGTGCACAGTATCAAACGGACGTATATCATATCCAATAATAAATTGTCCGCAGGGGATGACTGCGCGCTTGCCCGCACGCCCATGTGTCCCCCCCCCCCCCCCCCCCCCCCCCCCTCTTCCAATGAAACAACGACACATAACCTGCGAGTCAGAACTGCAGTCCAAACCCATAGGCAACTTAGCACTGCCTATATCATATATGATAGCATTTATACATGCGGACAGGGCCGGCCCACGATGATGGGTTGCCCCAGCCGGAACAAACTTTGGTTGCCCCTTATTACAAGGAGTGACACTACATAAAATTTTTGGTTATTATCTTATTACGATGGTAGCTAACCTAATTGTTGGACTCACTAGATCTTGAACTAAGATTGTTTAGTTCAGTAGTACCAAATAACATAAGAACACAAATATTCTCAAGGTTTTATATGTTGATTTGGCTGGAAAGGGATAGAATGTACTATATAGACCCACATAGAACTGAGACTTTCTACATCTCAACTTTCCATAATAACTTTCAAGTCTGTAAAGTATCAAGGAATACTTTAAACATTTAGTGGACAAACCATTGTTTCTAGGATGCTACATGCAGCAGCAACCTAACAATCTCATAAAATTGTCACGACAATCCCTTTTAGGCTGAAAAGAAGGAATACACTAAAAAGACAAAGCTCACATTTACATGAAGCAAGCCACATGTTTGCACAACAAGTGAACTATACTTAAGCATGAGGTATCTTAAAAACCTAATTAGACAGATGATCAGATAGACCGATAGACCGGCACTGAAGCCACCATCCAAAGAAAAGTTAACCATGTTTCAAATAAAACAATACAACACTGCTACATCAAATACCATACTTTTCCACAAGTAAAGACCAACAATCTTGTATTCTCTCTCAAATAATTCAAAGATAAAGAGAATCATCCTTCAGAGCTCCAGCACCTTTCCTTTCATTTCCTTTTCTTTGAGCTACTTTCCTTTTTCTTTCCTTTCATTTCCAGCTCCTTTCCTTTCATTTCCTTTTGCTGGATGAATTTATTTTTTGTTTAATTTATGGACCGGTTGGTTGCCCTAGGGCCGGGGGGTTGCCCAAGCCCACTGGCGTGTTGGACTTGCCCTAGGGCCGGCCCTGCATGCGGATGGAGTGTAAGCAACTTTATGGACCGTTGATCAATATAAAAAGGTAAGATATAGTATAATTCATGCAAAAATTTGTACATATAGTACTTATTTTACACAGGATCAATCCAGAGGTAAGTCAGACACGACTTCGAATTTTGGACAACCCCATCCGCTTAGAACAACTCCCAGATACAGTGTGTGTTGGAGTGGGTGGGGTTCCCAACCTATGTGGAGAAGATCCCGGAGTGCGACGAGCGCCGTCCGATGTCGGAGAAGCTCGGGAGTAGTTGTTACTGCTGCTGCTGCCCCAAAGGGGGTTCTGGACCAAGTCTGCCGAGTTCGGGCCGAACTCGGTCCCAGGCCGAGTTCTGGCCGAACTCGGTCTGGCCGTTCCAGGGTTTGGCCATCCAGTGCTGGTTGCCCCACACAGAGTTCTGGCCGAACTCTGTGTGTCGGGGGGCTGAAGCGGATTTCAGGATGAGTTTTCATCATTGGATCTAATCCAACGGTCCAGGTTGGTTGCAGGATTAGGGAGATATATATTGAGTTTTCTCAACCCTAATTCATTATCGTATTATCGCATTGGACAACACAAGTTTGAGAGAGAAGGAGGCAAGAGTGCCATTGCAACTTCGGAGAAGAAGACGGAGGATCGAAGGTCGTTTTCGAAGGAGATCGTGTTTCGGGTAATCTCTACTCGTCGTTCTCGTTCTTCGTAGCCTTGTGATCATTGTTCTTGTCTCTGAGTGTTGTGGGGATCCGATTTGGATCGGGAGGAGTTTGTAGAGGGTGTAATTCTTCTATTCCATTAGTGGAGGCTTCTCAGGGTTGGACTCCGATCGTCCCGTGGTTTTTCCCGCAAGGGTTTCCACGTCAAAAATTCTCTGTGTCTGCGTGATTGTTTTTGTGTGCTTGTTTTTGGGTTCGTGCGTTGTTTGCTCGGTCCTCTCGCAGGTACTCTCCGGTTTGGGGAAAGGTTTCCGCGTTTCTTTTCCAACAGAGTGGTATCAGAGCTTTGGGTTCAAAGGGTGTCAGGAGTTGACAGAGGAACCAGAGAGGAGAGATGGACGCGAAGCCGGTGCGCATGGTGAACCTCAATGGCACAAACTATCATTATTGGCGGAGCAAGATGAAGGATTTGCTATTTGTCAAGAAGCTGCATCTACCTGTGTTTGCAACCGAGAGGCCCAGTGATAAATCCGAGGAGGACTGGAAGTTCGAGCACATACAGGTGTGGGTACATACGGCAGTTTGTTGATGAGAACGTGTACAATCACGTTGCCAATATTGAGCACGCGAAGACGTTGTGGGATAAGCTGGAATCCTTGTATGCGAAGAAGACCGGGGTAAACAAGTTGTTCCTGATCCGAACGATGATGGGTCTGCGGTACAAGGATGGGGCGTCTATTTCGGATCACTTGAGTGAGTTCCAGGGCGTGGTTGACCAGCTATCTTCTATGGGAGTCAAGTTCGACGACGAAGTTCAGGGACTGTGGCTGCTGTGTACCTTGCCAGACTCGTGGGAGACCGTACGAGTATCTATGATCGCTTCTGCTCCAGAGGGCGTGGTCAGTTTGGAGTTTGCCAAGAGCGGGGTGTTGAATGAAGAGATGCGGAGACGTTCTCAGGGTACTTCATCCACATCCCACCACTCAGAGGCACTTGTTTCAGAGAGCCGCGGAAGGGGCAAAAGCAGGGGTCCAGGTGGTGGCAGAGACAAAGCAGGGGGAAGTCCAAAGGTCGGTACGAGGACTCAGAGTGTTATCATTGCGGTAAGAAGGGCCATATCAAGCGGAATTGTTTCGCTTGGAAGAGAGAGAAGAAGGGCGACAAGGGGAAGCAAGAAGAGAACACTACAGCGCGGCCTCGATGCATGGAGGCGATGTGATCGTCGTAGGTGATGAGGTCATTACTAACCTCGCCTGCGATGACAATTCTTGGCTGGTGGACTCAGGGGCTTCAGCACATGTATCTCACAATAGGGCACTGTTTGCCACTTACACGACAGGCGACTGTGGCGTGTTGAAGATGGGCAACGGAGATGTGTCGAAGGCGATTGCCGTTGGAGATGTGCATTTGAGAACGAAGACGGCTGCGGTTCTTGTTCTCAAGGATGTTCGTCATGTCCCTGATATCCGTTTCAACCTGGTGTCGGTTGGAAGGTTGGATGACGAGGGATTCTTCGGTCTCTTCGGGAATAGTCAGTGGAAGCTTTCCAGAGGTTCTATGGTGATTGCCAGAGGAAGCAAGAAGTCCGGTCTCTACTATATGGAGGGGAGCGCAGAGGGGGCACAGGAGGTGAACGCAGTCAGTGACGCGTCTACCGAGTTGTGGCACAGGCGGCTCGGCCATATCAGCGAGAAGGGGATGAGCTACTTGGTGAACAGGAAAGTGATTCCGGGGCTCAAGTCTACAAAGTTGGAGAAATGCACGCACTGTTTGGCTGGGAAGCAAAATAGGGTGTCTTTCCAAAGTCACCCAAGTTCGAGGAAGCCGGCGTTGCTCGAGTTGATTCACTCGGATGTCTGCGGTCCTATGAAGGTAAAATCTCTTGGTGGTGCTTCTTACTTTGTGACTTTTATTGATGACTGTTCCAGGAAGGTTTGGGTCTATGCCTTAAAGACCAAGGATCAGGTGCTGCCTACTTTCAAGGAGTTTCAGGCCTCCGTTGAAAGGGAGACGGGCAAGAAGTTGTTGTGTGTTCGGTCCGACAATGGCGGCGAATACATCGGTCCCTTTGATGCGTATTGCAGAGAGCAAGGGATACGACACCAGAAGACTCCGCCAAAGACACCTCAGCTCAATGGTGTAGCGGAGCGCATGAACAGGACATTGATGGAGAGGGTGCGGTGTTTGCTGTCAGAAGCAAACTTGTCGGGCAGTTATTGGGGTGAGGCTCTTCTCACAGCTGCTTATATTATTAATTTGTCTCCTAGTGCTCCTTTGCAGGGTGATGTGCCTGACAAAGTATGGTACGGCAAGGAGCCGTCATACAGTCACCTGCGGGCGTTTGGTTGTAAAGCCTTCGTGCATGTACCGAAGGACGAGAGGACCAAACTTGAGCCGAAGACGAGGCGATGCGTCTTTATCGGCTACGGTCGGGATGAGTTTGGCTATAGACTCTACGACCCAGTGGAAGAAAAGCTCTACAGAAGCAGGGACGTGGTGTTCGTCGAGGATCAGACCATGACCAACACTTAGGATTCCGAGACGCCTTCTGAGGCTGAGGAATTGCCTGAGTTAGAGTCATTTCGCTTCGAGCAGTTTCCAGAGGACATCGCGGAGGATCCAGTTATGGGGGAGCCGGTACATGGAGTTGCTCCCAACCTTGATCATCAGCCTGCTGATGGTGGTCAGGGTGTCCCTCAGGAGGATGAGCATGCCGGGGAGGCAGTTCCTGAAGGGGAGGAGGCTGTCGGTATACAGTCAGCACCAGTGGCTCCACTGAGAAGGAGCAACAGGGATCGTCGACCATCTACGAGATACTCGCCGGATGAGTATGTGCTACTAACTGACGGGGGAGAGCCCGAAAGTTTCGCAGAGGCTATGGAAGACGAACACAGGCAGGAGTGGATGGTGGCTATGCAGGAGGAGATGAGTTCCTTGCACACCAATTCTACTTATGATCTGGTACGGTTGCCAAAGGGCAAGAAGGCTTTGAAAAATCGATGGGTGTTCAGAGTGAAGCAGACGGATGATGCTACTCGCCCTCGATACAAAGCGAGGCTGGTAGTCAAGGGCTACGGTCAGCGGAAAGGCGTGGATTATGATGAAATCTTTTGCCTGTCGTCAAGCATTCGTCTATTCGGGTGGTGCTAGCATTAGCAACCAGTTTCGACTTGGAGGTCGAGCAGATGGACGTGAAGACGGCGTTCCTCCACGGTGATCTTGAGGAGGAGTTGTACATGGAGCAGCCGGAGGGATTCTGTGAGAAGGGCAAGTCACATTTGGTCTGCCGGTTGAGGAAGAGCTTGTATGGTCTGAAGCAGGCTCCGAGGCAGTGGTACAGAAAGTTTGAGTCGTTTATGGGGGAGCATGGTTATGCACGGACGACGTCGGACCATTGTGCATTTGTGAGGTATTTTGCCGATGATAATTTTATCATCTTATTGCTCTATGTTGATGATATGCTATTAGTGGGTCGGAATGCCACTAGGATAGCGGAGTTGAAGCGCCAACTGGGCGCGGCCTTCTCTATGAAGGATTTGGGCGCAGCGAAGACTATTCTTGGGATGGAGATCAGCCGAGAGAGAGAGAGTCCAAGCTGCTACACTTGTCCCAAAAGAAGTACATTCACCGGGTACTTCAGCGTTTCGGGATGGACGGGTCGAAGAAAGTGAGTTCCCCCCTCGCGGCTCACTTTAAGTTCACTGAGGAGCAGTGTCCATCTACCGAGGACGAAAAGGAAGATATGGAGCGGGTTCCATATGCTTCAGCTGTGGGAAGCCTTATGTATGCCATGGTGTGTACGAGGCCATATATTGCTCATGCAGTTGGTACGGTTAGCAGGTATCTTTCGAATCCTGGAAGGGTACACTGGAATGCGGTCAAGTGGATTCTACGATATCTTCAGGGCACTGCTGGTTGGAGACTTTTCTTTGGTGGTGACGAGCCGAAGCTGGTTGGGTATACTGACGCTGATATGGCTGGAGATGTAGATACGAGGCGATCGACTTCAGGCTACGTAATGTTTGCGGGAGGAGCAGTGTCGTGGCAGTCGCGGTTGCAGAAGTGTGTTGCCTTGTCGACGACGGAGGCGGAATACATTGCGGCGACGGAGGCTTGCAAGGAGCTGTTGTGGATGAAGAAGCTGTTGCAGGAAATGGGACTGAAGCAAGAGCAGTATACTTTGCTTTGCGACAGTCAGAGTGCTATCCATCTTGTGAAGAATCAGACGTTTCATAGCCGGTCCAAGCACATCGAGACCCGGTATCATTGGATACGGGATGTGGTTGAGAAGAAGGACGCGGAGCTTGAGAAGGTGCATACAGATGACAACGGAGCTGATATGTTCACGAAGATTCTACCAAGGGGGAAGTTTGAGTACTGCAGGCAGATCGTCGGGATGACGACGTCCTCCCCATAGTTGTGAAGGGAAAGATTTGTTGGAGTGGGGGGGTTCCCAACCTATGTGGAGAAGATCCCGGAGTGCGACGAGCGCCGTCCGATGTCGGAGAAGCTCGGGAGTAGTTGTTACTGCTGCTGCTGCCCCAAAGGGGGTTCTGGACCAAGTCTGCCGAGTTCGGGCCGAACTCGGTCCCAGGCCGAGTTCTGGCCGAACTCGGTCTGGCCGTTCCAGGGTTTGGCCATCCAGTGCTGGTTGCCCCACAGAGTTCTGGCCGAACTCTGTGTGTCGGGGGGCTGAAGCGGATTTCAGGATGAGTTTTCATCATTGGATCTAATCCAACGGTCCAGGTTGGTTGCGGGATTAGGGAGATATTATTGAGTTTTCTCAACCCTAATTCATTATCGTATTATCGCATTGGACAACACAAGTTTGAGAGAGAAGGAGGCAAGAGTGCCATTGCAACTTCGGAGAAGAAGACGGAGGATCGAAGGTCGTTTTCGAAGGAGATCGTGTTTCGGGTAATCTCTACTCGTCGTTCTCGTTCTTCGTAGCCTTGTGATCATTGTTCTTGTCTCTGAGTGTTGTGGGGATCCGATTTGGATCGGGAGGAGTTTGTAGAGGGTGTAATTCTTCTATTCCATTAGTGGAGGCTTGTCAGGGTTGGACTCCGATCGTCCCGTGGTTTTTCCCGCAAGGGTTTCCACGTCAAAAATTCTCTGTGTCTGCGTGATTGTTTTTGTGTGCTTGTTTTTGGGTTCGTGCGTTGTTTGCTCGGTCCTCTCGCAGGTACTCTCGGTTTGGGGAAAGGTTTCCGCGTTTCTTTCCCAACAGTGTGGTCCTACAATAAGGCCTCATTTGGTTCGCAAAAAGGAAAGGAAATTGATTCTTTGATAATTCCTTTCCTTTGGGGAATTGCAATTCCAATCAAATTTTTTTTCGGTGTTTGGAAAAAAAGAAGAAAAGGTAAAGCGAATCCTTAGAGGGGGGAAAAAAAAAATTTAATCCTTGGGTTGGTGGGAGTAACCACTTTTCCTCCTATTTTTTCTCATCTTAGAAATCTAATTCATTTCCTTCTCATTTCTTTTGGTTTCCAAACAAAGAAAAAGAATCACTTTCTTTTCGTAAGGCTCCAATTCCGCAAACTAAACGTGGCCTAAAGGTAAAGAGACAACCAAACTAAACTAGTTGCGGAGAGGACAACCCAATCCCCGGGGCCGGTGGTCCTCGTTTTACATGAAAGTTTTGAAAATTTAGTAGCCAATGGAGGTCGAGTGTTTGGGCTTCCATGACCACATGTATGAATTATAAGATTGATGGAATAATATCTACTATATATTAAACCTAACCCTAGATAAACACTATACCTAGCCTTGGTGCAGCTGTGACAGACTTTTAAGACACTATTTCTCTCACTTTCATATGTTGCAGTGACAATAACCTTAGTCTCTTTTCTGATTATTTAAAGTCCCCCCCTCCCTTCCTTGTGTTGTGTGTGGTGTGGTTTCATAAGACCTAACATACACTGTCTGTCCTCTCTTCCCAAACACACACCTCTTTCTCTTTCTTTTCTTTTTTCTCATTGTACAAAGCCCACACTTATTTATGGATCATATGATCAACACAACAACAACACTGCAAGCACAAGCTCAAGCTCCTTGGGACCTCGACATGACCATGGCCAACCCACTCCTCGACCACCACCACCACATGAGTACTCCATTCGGATTCCTCCACCCCAACATGGAGCAATTCCACCACCAACAGCAGCAGCACCACCCCCTCCCCTTCCCTCCCATTAATCCCCAACTATTCAACCCCAATGCCGTCCCCCAAGACCACCTCTACGTCGACAACGAAGCCGGCGAGGAGGAGGAGGAGGAGGAGGACGAGGAGGAGGGGAACGAGCAGCTGGGAGCCATGAAGGAGATGATGTACAAGATCGCCGCCATGCAGCCGGTGGACATCGACCCGTCGACCATCAGGAAGCCGAAGCGCCGCAACGTCCGCATCAGCGACGACCCGCAGAGCGTCGCGGCGCGGCACCGCAGGGAGAGGATCAGCGAGAGGATCAGGATCCTGCAGAGGCTCGTCCCCGGCGGCACCAAGATGGACACCGCCTCCATGCTCGACGAGGCCATACGCTACGTCAAGTTCCTCAAGCGCCAGGTGCACGAGCTGCAGGCCAACCCCCCTCCGCCGCAGCCCCACGTCCCCGCCGTCCTCGGCTACGGCCTCGCTTCGCCGCCGCCACCGCCACCTCCTTCTTCTTCTTCTTCAGGATTAGGGTTTGGGTTTACTACTCATGTGGATCATGGGGGGACAAGCAACTTTAGGTAAATTCATTCATTTGCTCTGTGCATGCACTAAGTTTATTTGAAGGATGGATGGATGTATGTAAGTGAAATTAATAAGGGATTTAATCTAAGTTAAGAAGAAAGTGTAAATTATATAGTTATAATTTAATAATTATTATTATTTAGTTTATGAGTTTTCGGGTCTCACATATATATATGGATATTAGGGTTCCGGTCTCAAAATTGACGATGTTAGGATTTGGATCTCCTACGTGAACAGTGGTTTCGAACCCAAACTTTACCATCAGTCAATTTTGAGATCCAAATTCTAATATCCATGTATATATGAGACCGTAAAACTAAATATCCCTTATTATTATTATTGTTATTAATTTTGGTTTGTTGATTATGTTTTTGTTTTATTTGTATGGGATCATGTGACACTAGTTGTTAGAATATGGTTGACTAGTATGGCTCTCGAATCATGAACCGTTAGAATTATGGCGTTAGGGCTTATTATGTATATTTTAGAGGCTCATGTGAAGTGTAGGTTCGGTAGTTTGTTGAGAGTGAGAAACTAGAAAGGAAGGAAAACTTGTATTTTATTTCTCTCTCTTTCTCTCTCTCTCTCTCTCTCACGCATGCACACACGTGGGAGCATGATGCCCTTGTTTGACATTATATAATATATCCAATGAATGAATCATGAGCTGGTTGCTCGTTTTTCTTTTTCAGCATCATAAATATTATTGTATACTTTTGTTTGTCATAGGAACTTGTACTTTGCATACGTATGATCATTAATTATTATGTGAGTGCAAATTCACTCATGAATTTATGTCATAATCCAATTTTGAAGTGTTACATACTTACATGCATGGAATTAGTATGTGTATGTTTATTCTTACTGAAAGTTTTAGTTCTCGAGATACTTTTCAGTTGCATTGCGTACATATTATTGCACATAGGAATTAATTGATCCTCGTAAATTAAACAAGATACAAAGCTATAATACTTCTTCTTTTTTCTCATAATTTTTCTTAATTCGTTTAGATGTGTTTTCATTCTCTTCACGTTTCTAGATAAAATTTCATATAGTGTTCATTCAATATTGGTATAATCAACAGATCAAAAAGAACCATTTAAGAGTCTGGCTAATTAGCTTCTTGTTTCTTTTGTTTTCTTGGCTTGGAATAAAGACTGTTCTAATGAGGAGATTTTTACTCATTTTTGTTGTTAATTTTATTATTATTATAGATGGATAGAATAGAGAAAGTAGGCAAGATAAGGTAATTATTCCAATGATTAAAGTATAAAATCTTAGAGAAATTACTTTAAGTAGCTAGAACATAGATTGACTCGTCAATATGAATTAATGATATAGAGTAACCAATATTTTCTTTTCATTACTAATGAGTTCATCTTTAGATTAATGCTAATCATAATCTATACAGTAGGGTATAGTACGTGCCTTATGCGCGATTGTACCATAATTACTCAAAAGAGTAATGCTATTAGTCATTTCAAAGTGTTCTTCGAATTATTCCTCCTTATGTGACAACCAACATGATGGTTAATGTTAATATTAATTTTAATATTCATACTAATGCTAATATTAATGCCAATATTAATACTAATACTAATATTGATTTAAATTTAAATTTAAATATTAATGTAAATTTTAAATTTAATAGCATGCTTTAACCGTCACGTTGGTTGTCACATAAGGAGAGATAGTTTGGAGGGACCAATAGTATTATTCAACTCAGAATTTCGAAAAGAAGTACATCTAGATTATACTTCACAGGGATTATAATTTGAAATCTCTCCATAAAATTAGTCCATCCACTGCCAATTAATGACTTCTAAGAATTATTAGGAGGCTTCAAAGAAACTAGATGTTTTACACATCTATTTTGTGTGCATGAGCATTTGCATTCCATATATCCTTGCATGAAAAATGGACATTTTTTTCTTTCATATATCGTTATTTAGAAGTAATAAACAACTATCATTTCTTTTCATATGCAAGCACAGCATATGCATTTGTATGTGTATGATTTGAAAAAAATGTAAGAAGGAGGAAGTAACATTGCAAAAGTTGCACTTGTCTGGTGTTTCAGACCCAATCACCTCTAATGGAGCTAGGGTCATGTCCAACGAGTAGTAGTTAATTAGGATATTTTTATACTCGTCTCACATTGCCAGTCGAGCTTTAACCGAACGTTTCTTGGATTTAAAGAAAATGACTATACCGAACTAAGTGGCTCTTGTGGTTATCGAGAAGAGGTATAAGATTCTGAGTGGGTGGCAGAAGATCTACGTATCTTCGAGCATCTCAAAAAAAAAAAAAAAACTAGGTTGAAGCTCTGGCGAGCCCAATATACAAGTTGAAACTCATTTTTTGTAATAATATTTGTGAGCACAAAATTGGCTCCCGAGTCTGCTTCAGTTACAAAAGGTTGATTCAAACTTAAAATTGTTAAGGAACCAATTAACAAAATTCTGAAATGCAATTTAGCCGCCACATGACCCGTCACCTGACCACCAATAATCCGCAACCCACGTACTCCCACCCCCTATTTGCTCAGGCTTCTCCCCCAAGATCCCACCTCCTTAAATCTCGGCCAATGGAGGGCTAGGGCTGCCACATGGGCTGCATGCCATTGGCATTCAAACTAATTATACAACCGAAAATACTACGTTGTCCGTGGACTTGGACCGCAGACCAGTGTCGCCAAACGATTACCCTCTACTAACTCTCGGCCCCACCCGCTTCCGGCCAATTAGAAGGTAACATGTGGCCCGGATCATGACTGCGGTCCAAGCCCGCAGGCAACATAACACGTCTGTTATACAACCGAGCCTAACGATCTGAATATCCTAATTAAACTTACGCTGGAGCACATTTACTAAACAAACTTGTTCTTAGATTCAAGCTTAAGTACTAGTGAACTCTAATCTTAATACCCTTATTAAAGAACAATATCAATCTAAAAGGGAACAAATTATTTATAAATAACTCTTACAATTAACATCTATGCATGGCTAGCTTTTATATAAGCTTTTCATAATACTAAATAAGGTAGTAATAAATCCTAATCACAAAATTCTAAAGCCAAAGACTAGAACCACCACTACCATCAACACATGCACACAACTCCAAAAGATTCAAGAACATATGTATTTCATGTTCTTTTGGTTCATAAATTTGTTAAAAGCTTTCGCATCCACAAAACCTTATGTTGTGTTTGGTAGGAAGGATGAAGAAGTGGAAGAAAGAAAAAAAGATAAGGATACATTTTCCTTCCATATAGAAAGGAAATATCATTTCCTTCCTTTGTGTTTGGTAGCAAGGATGAAAAAGATAAGAGATGCATTTTCCTTTGTTTGGTATGAAAGAAAAAGTGGAAGGAAAGAAAGTAAAAAATATAGGGTTTACCAATTCTACCCTCAACTAAAA
>JANAVB010026608.1:0-38735 GCA_029216955.1 Iris pallida
ATATATATATATATATTATATATATATATCTATATATATATATAATATATATATATATTTGTAAAGTGGAGAGAAAAATGATATTTTCAAAATAGAAAAATAGGAAAATTATGTAGGGTACTTGGGCAGTCATGAGAGGACAACAGAGAGCTTGGGCTCGGGTTCGGTCGAACCGAGTCGAGTCAAAATCGAACAGAGTGCAATAATTGAATTAAAACGTATTTATGAACATGGGTAAATAAATAATATCGGGGACTCCAATAAATGTGACACAAGTTTCATGTGGGTAGTAGGCTTCATATGGGCCACGTCCATACTTTGGTTCGACTAGGTTGGATCGATGTCGGGTCCCGAAATTAAATCAGAAATTAAATCGGGTTTCACGGTAGAAAATAAATCGCCTAAATTGACCCGGAAGTTGTGCGAAGAAAATGGAGCACAAAATGGAGTGTCTGAGTGGGACACGAAGGTCATGGGTGAAGAGTGTCTCGAGTAGATCATTTATGAGAAGTTGGTTTCGAGAAAATGGCTGATCTGGTGCTCCTAAATTAAAAGCAACGGTAACATGCAAACGATGATCAAAAATAAAAGTGGGAATAATTATTCAACGATTAATTGGTCTAAGTTGACCCGAACTTGCGCGATACAAAAAGAGCACAAGGGAACGAGTTCAAGTGGGACACGATATATCAACAGGAAGATAATCTTGCCTACTTCAAAACCCATGAAGAGAGTTTACAGAGATTGGCATCCCTGACGCTCCAGAAGTCAAAGTTACGAAAAGGCACATTAATGATCTAAACAATTAAATAATAATAATATATTTATCGAAAACAATTCATTCAGAAAAATAAAAATAAATCCTGAAATTCAGGGGGCTTACATCCTACCCACCTTACAAAAATTTCGTCCTCGAAATTAAAAATCATCCAACCGGTCAAACTATAACATATAGCTGCTCTGGCTACGATACTCAATCTGCTATCCTTGTAATCATCTCTTCTGTTTCTCCTTACAATCTTTTTGGTTCAGGTTCAACAAAGGTCCTTCTATCATAAACTACGTCATACATCCTTTAGAATCTTCCATACTAACATGAAACCTTTATGTATACCCTAAACTATAGGTCATTCTTTGGACATGTCTATAAGCCTAAAATGCTTAATCATCAACCATATTTTTCAACCTCAATTGTAAATACTGGATTTCCTTATATTCTAAGTATCCTTATTTCATCAATCCACAGTTCCTTAGCATCATTTGTCGTCAATCCTTTCCTATAATTTCTTCTTGAAATTATACGTTCAATTCTTATCCTTGGCGTAGAGCCTTCTTCTTTTACTCAACAAGTCCTTCGAATATAAATCCTCGATTTCAAACTCCCGATTTATTAATTATCAATGTACATATGTCTTTGTCTTGTTCCTTGTCTTTTAACTGATATCTTTTCGATCTCGTATGCAACATTATATCCCATTCTAACTTATTCTATATCATTCCACATATCGATCTACCCTCTAATCACGTGTAATTAGCTATAGATAGTCCACCCAAAATTCTACAAATGCTGAATCCTCAATTTGCTAAGCACAATATTCTAATCCTCAATCCATAGTCATAACAATATATTATCTCATTTCTCCATCTTAGATACCCTATCATCAAGTCATACTATCAATACAATCATTCTTAATGGTTTCCAAGTCTGCTACAGTCAGTCACCCATACTTGTCCCATAAGCTTAGTCTAACCAATCCCTAGGAAAAGTATTTATCACAATCACACAATATATTTATAGTTATACTACAGGATCAGTCAACAAGGTTTGGCTATTTCGGTCGTCTATCAAGTAGAAGGTAACCAGGCCTAAGACTGGGTCAAGCAATCCATAACAGTGTCCAAACAAGTTAAAGGGTCAAGCAAGACGGGAAAGTTTATTGGAATATCTCCAAGAATGGTACAAAGACAACGAGATACATAACGGGAAGAATTACCCAAGAGGTTAAAGAAAAGAGTTTAGTCAAGTCATAGGAAAGATGGAACACAAAAATAATTATGTCCAAAAGATAACGCGAAAGCAATTTTATTGGAGAGTCCTAGAGAACCTATAATCCTAGTTGCAGATGTAGATAGAACAGAGTTAATCAAGATGGAGAAGAATGATAATAAGAATCTATTCTTGCTCAATCGGTCATAACGAAGTGAACCAAGCTGAGATATGATCTGATAACCATATACGTCTTCCTGAAATCATGTTGCCAGAATTTTCGCCACACCAGTAAGCCTAGATGCAATAAACGATAGAGTCATAACTAAGGTATACTCCCTAAAATCACGTTATCTAGAATCCTCGCCACGCCAACCGGTATGGCTGCGAGAAAATCTAAATTCTATGAATAGGATAGTATATCCGAAATCAGCTCTATGTTTTTGTCATACCAGCTAATATGGCTGCGATAAATTCTAAACTCCATAACTAAAGCAGACGTTTACCTTATCATGATATATCATAATTCAATCCACAAAATTTATCACGATGCAAGATCAATTTCAACAACGAAAATCAAAAATTAAATTCAACAACGAATTTAGAGAAGAGCAAATAAAACAGGTGAAAACAGATTTCGAGATAAGATTAGAGTAAGATCCTCAGGGGTCATCCCAAGGGTACTAAATTGGTTAAAATTGTAACCCATAAAATTCAAACAAGATACTAAATATAGTAAACGGTCCTATGCTGTGATGAGTTCTCCTATGTTGCAATCCTAGATATCCTCTAGGTGTTCTAAATGTTTATTCCTAGTAGTATCAAGTTGTCCTAGATCCTAATTGCAGGCATGCTTGGTACAATAACGTAACCAAACAACTTAAGTCTGGACCTGCATGGGCCGCCAAAAAAATATGTCATGACCCGTTACCCAAATTGTTGGGCCGGGCCGAGCCATGTCCAGCCTACGCTTGATTAAAGCGTAGTAAGCTGTTCTAAGAATAGACAATAAAAGATCTAAGCAGCTAACAGTTCTAAATTATATTTAAAGGTTCATCACAACACATCATCTATAAGCGAAGGTAAACAAGTACAGACTAAATAATACACTTCCAAAGTATCTAACTAGAGACAAAGTCCAGTATCCAAATATAAGAACATACCAAAGTCTCAGTCTCAAAACATATGGAAATAACTAAGCAAGGTTCCCCGCTGGGGCCTCTTCTGGAGCTAAGGCCAGGTCCTCAATGCAGTACCATAATATGTAACATAGCGTTTTCCTCCTCGAAAAGTATACCTACAACGTTATCCTGTCAGGACGGGAGCAAGTACAACCTCTACAACTAAAGTACTGAATATATAATGAAAGAGATGTACAATAAGAAACATGGTGTGATAACTCTATAAAACAGAAAATACTGGAAAACATGGTCTCATGGTACAACTGGGATCACAGTATCATAGTAACATAGGGAACATGGCATATCTGGAATCATGGTATGACTGGAATCACGGTAAAATACATTTGTCAAGATGACACATGTATATCTAGTATTTAAAACTGGAGCAAGTACGTGATCGGTCAATAGGTGATGAGGGTGGAGTGCCACCAGTAAGAACAATATGTACTTCCGTACATGCCTAAATGTACACACGTACAAGTCCGCAGGATTTTGGGCCTACGGCAAGGTCTATATACATAATGTCGTCCTTACACGGCATCAAGGTCGCAGATAGGGGCATGATCACGTACTCAACTGTCAGTTTTCCCATAACCCATATTCTAACATGTGAGAGATACGAGAACAGTAGAACATATAGAAAATACTGGGAGCAGTATAAGCATGGCAGGTACTGGGAGCAGTATAAAACTCGTGAATACTCAGAGCAGTATAAAGCATAGTGAAACATGTACCGAGAACCAGTATGAAACATGTGAAGATATAAGAACTGTCCTAAGCATGGTAGGGACCAAATTAATGTAACATGTGAAGATTTATCTTGCAGTTATTCAGAAAGCAGTATTTTAACAGGGTTAATACATGTTCTAGCATTAAAAGACAGTAAATGAGTGTGTAGATGTACTTGCCTCGAGCAAAGCAAGAATACTAGTACGAAGGTATAGATGTCCGGTATCCTGTCAATAGTGATATACAACTCAGTTCTAAGCTAGGATCAACAATATACTAGTGGTGTAACACGACTCCTAACTGGATACTAGCCAGTGGGGACCTAGCATAAAAGTCTAATGTGAAGTGTCACTATACACAAACTAACTCTCTAGGGTCTTTACACTAGTGCGGGGTGAGGTCCAATACTATAACAACTCAAATCAACGCAAAAACTTGCAAGTCATAATTATTCAATAAATAATTAAAACTGTACCCTGAGTTTCAATAATTTTTGAGATAGACAAAAAGCTTAAATATATATAAAATAAAGTACCAAAATGATCCTTGTTAATTATAGAAATTTATACTAATTTTTTTGGGATTTATAAGCCCTCATAAATATTTATTAAAAATCAACAAACACATGTATCCTGAAAATGAGTTCTGTTTTCCTATTTTTATAAAATACCAAAAGTACTTATTAAATGCTGGAAAAATTATAATAAATTATCTAAATTAACATAGTATTTAAATACAATTTTTCCAAGATTTTTATAGCAATTAAAATATATATAAAAATTCAAAACCAGAAAGTAACAATATCTAGAAAAATAATTAATTATAAATTAAGGATAATACATAATCAAAATCTACAGATGTTGTCGGATGATAAAATAAATATCCCCAACGTGTCCAGAACGGTCAAATCAGCTAGGATAGCCTACCCATAAGTCCAATTTAGACACAGGGGCAAAACGGTAATTTCGGGTCAAAATGATGTCCGCCGTTGGACACACTTTGCACCGAAAAAAATGTGTCGGGATAGAAGTCTACAAAACCTAGCAAATTATATGTCCACGAATCCAGAATGATGATACGAACCCAACGGTATGCCCAAAATGGAATCCCGATGTGCCGATCTCAAAATGATACGTTGACGCGGACACTTGGTATCCGGTTTGCACGAAAATGCGTGTCGGAGCAAATGTCTTCAAAACTCAGCAAATTATATGTCAACGAGTCCAGAATGACGATACGAACTCAACGGTATATCCGGATTTGGATTCCGATGAGCCAATCTCAAAGTGACCCGTTGACTCGAAAAGTGGGATCCGCTTTGCACCGAAATGCGTGCCAGGGCCCACGTTCTCCAAATCAAGCAAATTTTATATGAAAATATGCCAGAACGACGCCACAAGTCAACTGGTGGTGTCAGAAATTGAATCCGGAGTCCCGGGTTCAAAAATGGAATTTAACAAGTACAAATTAAAGAATTCGGACGGCCAACTTTGGCGTCGAATTCGACCAACCAAACGTGCTTATAATAAAATGAAATCTAAAGGAGACAGGAAGATGGTTATACCAGCTGTGCACCGGAACTAACAGTGTGCAAAATAGAGCTGCGACGGCGACGTTACGAGCTGACGAAGTCGGCTCCACGAAACTGTCCAAAAATAGTTCAATTTAAAGTGTCAACTTGGTGGCCAGTTTTGAGGTATCAAACGACGAAATTAACGTGTGAAATTTGACAGGGTTAAAAAGTTGGATATACCGAGATTGCGACGGAGCAAAGAGCTTGCCGATCCAACGGTCGGATCTCCCAGAAAACGTGTGCAAAGTCGCTACGACGGAGCGCCATTTCCGAGTTCAAAACTCGCGCGCGCCGACGGGATTCCGTTCAAAACGCACGAATAGCCCATGCGTCGCGCCGGGGAAGCGGGCGGTGGCCTGGGGGAGTTCGCCGGGGGTTCGCCGGAGTTGTGGGGTGCTCGCGGGGGCGCATGCCGGCCACGAAGTGGCGCACGGCATACCCATGCACGCGCACGGGGGCTGCGCGGCAGCTACTGCCGCATGCTGCTGCTGCTTGCAGCTGCTGCTGCGGCGGCGTGATGCGGCGGCGTGCGGCGGCGCGTCGCCGGGGAGGGGCTGGCCTGGCCGGGCACGGCGGCCGGGGGTCGACGGCGGCGGTGGTGGCTTGGGTGATGGTGGTGGCTTGGGTGATGGTGGTGGGAGTGGTTATGGTGGTGATGATAGTAATGGTGAAGGTGGTGGCTGTAGGTGGTGGTGCTCGGCCTAGGAAGGAGGAGGAAGGAGTCGGCCATGGAGTGAGGGTGCTCGGCTGTGATGGTGGTGGCCGTGGGTGTGTGGGTTTACGTAAGAAGAGAGGGAGAGAGTTGAGAGTGTTTGTGTGTGTGTGTAATATAAGAGAGAGAGAGAGAACAAGATATTTAAGAAGAGAGAGAGAGTGAGATATTTGAGAGGGGGAGAGAGAGTAGTCGGCTAAAGGGGGGATGTTCTCTTGCTGGTATGGTGATGGGAGGGTGGTGAGGTGGTGTAAAGTGAGAGAGAGAGAGAGAGAGAGAGAGAGAGAGAGATATGTATGTTTATATATATATATATTGGTATATATATATATATATATATAAAGAGAGATAGAGAGATATTTAGAGAGTGAGAGGAGAGAGAAAAGTGGATAGAGAGAGAGGAAAGGGTGTAGGCCGGTTGTGAGGTGGAGGGGGTGAGGTGTGTGTGGGTGTTTTAATGGGAGAGAGAGAGAGTTTGTATATATATATATATACATATGTATATATATATATATATATAGATATTTGTAAAGTGGAGAGAAAAATAGATATTTTCAAAATGGGAAAAATAGGAAATTTATGTAGGGTACTTGGGCAGTCATGAGAGGACAACAGGGAGCTTGGGCTCGGGTTCGGTCGAACCGGGTCGGGTCAAAATCGAACAGAGTGCAATAATTGAATTAAATACGTATTTATGAACATGGGTAAATAAATAATATACGGGGATTCCAATAAATGGAACACAAGTTTCATGTGGGTAGTAGGCTTCATATGTGCCACGTCCATACTTTGGGTCGACTAGGTTGGATCGATGTCGGGTCCCGAAATTAAATCGGAAATTAAATCGGGTTT
Organism: Iris pallida; assembly: GCA_029216955.1. Lineage (NCBI taxonomy): Eukaryota > Viridiplantae > Streptophyta > Magnoliopsida > Asparagales > Iridaceae > Iris > Iris pallida. The sequence goes on from JANAVB010026608.1 coordinate 7,035, forward strand.
CACGGTAGAAAATAAATCGGCCTAAATTGACCCAGAAGTTGTGCGAAGAAAATGGAGCACAAAATGGAGTGTCTGAGTGGGACACGAAGGTCATGGGTGAAGAGTGTCTCGAGTAGATCATTTATGAGAAGTTGGTTTCGAGAAAATGGCTGATCTGGTGCTCCTAAATTAAAAGCAACGGTAACGTGCAAACGATGATCAAAAATAAAAGTGGAAATAATTATTCAACGATTAATTGGTCTAAGTTGACCCGAACTTGCGCGATACAAAAAGAGCACAAGGGAACGAGTTCAAGTGGGACACGATATATCAACAGGAAGATAATCTTGCCTACTTCAAAACCCATGAAGAGAGTTACAGAGATTGGCATCCCCGACGCTCCAGAAGTCAAAGTTACAGAAAGGCACATTAATGATCTAAATAATTAAATAATAATAATATATTTATCGAAAACAATTCATTCAGAAAAATAAAAATAAACCCTGAAATTCAGGGGGCTTACATATATATTGCCTTCCTCTACAGTTTTATTTACATGCATTGTATTTTATTTTCCAGTTTTGATTGTTTATAGACATGTGCTTTTCATATTATATTTTTTGAGTTGTTTTCATTGCATATAGCCGTGTTCATGTTTGGTCTTATGGTTCATCCTTGGAATTCTCGTCAGTACCTTGCTTGAGTCGTGTCATAGAACGAGTACATATAATTGAACTGCTAAATCCTTGATATTGTTTCCTTGGCACCAGAGAGTCCACACTCGGAACGAGGATGTTTTTCTTGATCTACTTACATCCGTGAGTCCACACTCGGGACTAGGATGTCGATTATTTGCACCAGAGAGTCCACACACGGGACGAGGGTATTGACTTGACTTGTACCAGAGAGTCCACACTCGGGACAAGGGTGTTTACATCAGAGAGTCCACACTCGGGACGAGGATGTAGTACTTGCACCAGAGAGTCCACACTCGGGACGAGGGTGCCTTGCCGTGAACTCACCAGAAAGTCCACACTCGGGACGAGGGTTAGTATTTAGTTCAAACCCGTGAGTCCACACTCAGGATGAGGGTTTGGTTCTTCTATTGATCTCGTGTATCTTTCATCCGGCAGTTCATTTATGCGTAGTTGTTCTAGTGTTCGTGTTCGTGTTCGTGTTCGTAGTCATTTGTCTTGTTCTTGTTCTTTCTTGTTTATTTCTTGTACATGATAAAACTGCTAGATAGGCATGTATATTATGTATCTTGCTATGTCCTCTGAGGACCTGATGATCTCTTTAGGTTTAACGATTTCATAGAGTTAGCTAGTAGTTCTGGATGGCGGAGGATTTGCGGTTCTTGCGGGATTCAGGTATTGTTATCGTGTTTATTATCCGCTCATGATTTCATACCTTATCATGAGATATCATGTTTTTTTATTCAATTTTAGACTCTTGTTATTTCCTTTAGAGTCTTATCGGACATTTATGCTAGTGGGCTGCAGACCACGATCCATACTTGTTCATTCTTGTTTATTATTCTTATTGTGGATTGAGATATAGTTTTGCCTTGCCTTGATTAGGCCCATTGCCATAGCCGTGACAGCATTTACGTATTCGAGTCGGGCTGGAGTCCGCTCGATACGTAGCTAGCTTGCTCACGTGCTTGCATCCGAAAAGCTGGTGCGGGTCGTGACAGGTCCTCAGAGGACTAGTAAGACACATAATATACATGCCTACTGTACAGTAAATAACATACAAGAAAAATAGGAATAACAAGTAGAGGAATATAAAATAGGCAATGATCAATAAGACGTCTCAATATCGTAACGCCATGGGACGCTCCCGACCTCAAGACAAAAGTTAAGTCTCTACTGCCGTAATGCTATGGGACACTCCCGGACCTAGAGACGTGATAACTAGTCGATAAGAAATCTCTAACACCATAACATCATTGGACGCTCTCGATCTAGATATAGAATAACATGTCGATAAGAAGTCTCTAATACCGTAACGCCATTGGACGCTCCCGATCTAGAGATGGAATAACAGGTCGATAAGAAGTTTCTAATACCGTAACGCCATTGGACGCTCCCAGTCCTAGAGATATCAGGGCTAATGTCGAATCAATCAATCACGACTACAGGTCAAGTCAAGCTCAAGGACGAAGGTAGAAGACTAGTCAAAATCATCCCGAGACTCGCATAGAACAATAACGGCATAAGATGACTCAATAAGGAACGTGCACGTAAAATAAGAAAGTAGAAGTAACATAAACATGAATGAAAGATATGAAGTAGAACTGAAAAGAGATAACAATATAGAATATACATGTAAATACTATAAAGTTTGGCAAGGTGTACTTGCCTAGGTCGTGAGTACTGTGGTGACGAAGATCAGACAAGAAAGTAGGTGGAACAACGGCTGCCGAGGAACTAAGGTCCAAACAAACGTCTTCCGATGCTGAAAATAGTCTATTATCTAATTATAATTAATATTGTACCTATTAGATTTATTTAGTTAGGAGATGGTATAGATCTTCGTATCAGCTTTTCGAAAAACTAAACGGATCGCATTTTCGTTTCCGGAATCTCTAGGAATCGCAAAAATATCGAAACATGTTTGTTTTTCGGGAATATAATACTCAATTTTTTTTACAGAAATCTATAGAACGAATTTTGTCTATTAAAATATGTTTTTGAAAATCTTACCTCGATACGCTTCCAACAAAAAAAATGGGACGCGTTTCGAGTCCCGAGCTAGGAGATATGGCCCTTCTAAGTTGCTTTGTCGGGTAAAAAAAACGTGGCCGACTTTTCTAGCGAATTTGGAGAATATTTTTGGACGAAAAAGAGAAGGTGTGCATGATTTTTAATATAAGAATTATGAGATACTCATATATTCATATCTATATAATTAATATAGATATGTATTATTTAATTTAAGTATGATTAGATTGGACATGTTAGAATAAGATAATTTGAATAGTAGTAGGAATATCAATAAGGCTAAATTTGGAATATAGTTTGTTTAAATATTATAATCAATGGTCATTATTGAAGGAGGCTTAATTTAAAATCTATGTGCTGCTATTAGATAAGAAGCATGTAAGTTTTAAATATTAAATTTAGATTTAATTAAAATACAAAGAAGATTTGCATGGAGGCTTTCCTAATATGGAACTAGTTAGATTTTTAAATATAAATGCAATCTAAATCTAAATAAATATTAAATATATATGATTATTAATATATATTAATGCCCCACATGCCTACGTAGGTTTGGGTTGGACTTTGGGTCAAATATAAACTAATGCCAACAAGGATTACACTAGGATTATACGTAGACACTTCCTATAAATAGAAACTTTCCAAAATTGAAAACATATTAATATTAATAAGATATATATACAAAATATATATTAACATGAAGGTATTTGAGAGTACTACATGTCTATTTAGATTTGGATTTGGTTCAGGTCAAGTCGGGACTAAATTGGTACAACCGGGTCTCCTAGAAAGTCAATAATCTAATAATAAATCATCGGTGGGGGTTAAGTCACAATTTTACCTGGTTTTCCTACTTGGGACATAGCTATGGCCGGGCCTTCCCTAGCAAGGCTAATATACTAGTCAAAGTACACAACTACACTAACCATACCAAAATTCCTAGTCGCTATGCATCTTAGAACTTAACCATGACTAAGGCCATATCTATATAAAATATTAGGCTATTATAAATATAATCATATATATATATGCAAAATTGTATATAATTCTATTTGGATGTATAACATCCCAAAATAAATATCAAAATAATTATACTAAGCCATGGCAACCTATCATGGCTCTATAAGTGGGGTTGGCTAGGTTAGGGTCCAAATATATTTTCTAGTCAAGTCGAACTCGAAAAGTCAACTAATGAGTCTCTTGTGCCATTCGCAATTAAATAGCACATATAAACTCGATTAAGTGGCACCCTTAGCATGTATGTCGTAGACTCAAAATGGGTCAAAACCATATATTGGGTCAAATGGTTTTGATCTATATCGAGTTCCAAACTCACATGGGAAGCTAGGTATGGAATTATGTAAATAATCTAATTGCCTAAATTTGACTCGAAGTTGCGTGAAGTCAAAAGGATGCTAGGGGACAAATTTGGATGGGACATGATATATCAAATTAAAGGTCATCCTGTCTACTACAAAACTCATAAAGGATGTTTCGAGAGATGGGCATGTCGTGTGCTCCAACAATCAAAGACACAAAAAGTACATATAAAATCCTAATTAAATATACAATATAACCTAATAATTAGAAATATTATAAACTAAATAAAAATATAATTCTCAAAAATCAGGGTCCTCACAGAATTCGGGCAGAATTCGGACAGAACTCTTTGTAACAAACCGCAACTGAAGGGTGACCAAGTTCAAAAATCAAACGTTCACCAACGTTCATCTTGGCCTAACTCTGGCCGAACTCTGGCAAAGTTCTGCTAGGGTTCTGCCAGTTCATTTTGATAAAAATCAATTTGGCTTTTTGAAAAGTCCTTCAGAAGCTTTTTGTAAAAATAATATTTTTCAAAAACATAGGTCATTTTTTAAAGAGAGTGGGTGGTTTTGAAAAATGATTTCGGATAGCCTATTTGTCAGTACGACTTGGTGTACAATATATTCCTAGACTCAATAAAATGAAAAATTACATTGCTTCAAAGGAAATACATTCTGAATGGCAAACGACTTCAGTCTTGAATATAGTTGATATCCATCGTTGAGCAGTGTCCAAAACGTCGTAGGTAAACATCTGAATTGACTTGCATTTATATCGAGACAGAGTTTGATCAATTATTAAAATCAGGTTTGACCATGACCAATGAGCCAACAATCTCTCCCATTTTGATAATTGACAAACCTTGCCGATATAACATCTAAGCTTGGATCAATTCAAAAAATGTATAATATCAGAGAAAACTAAAATTGTTCATAACCTGCATTCATGAAGATGTTAGATCTATTTCTCCCCCGTTGTCACTTAGCAAAATAATTGTAAAAGAGAAAGCTGCCCCGCAATAAATGCATAAGTAACACACAGTGAAGAAACACAAAAAAATGTATATAAAACATTCATCACAGGTATGGTATAAACAGTTAAAAAGATATTGTATAAACAACACATGCATGGTATTTGTCACAGGCAGTTTATATGGAAGCAAGAAAAGTAATGCTATAGTAAAGCTGAAACAAATAAAATGCTGAATAATAAACTAAGTGAAATGTATGCCAAACTGAGGCATAATAAAAACTATGTCTATGAAGAGTCACAAATAATAACTAAAAGAGTGCTGATAATAACTTAGAATGTAGGAGCATTTCCAAGTAAACATAAGACATAATAACAGTCTCAAAAATTATAACATCTTAAAATTCATCATCCTCATCATCATCGTCATCAGCTGCAGTACCAGCATATCCAGAAGGAAGAAGTACCAGCTCCAGAAGTATGAGGAGTGACACCAGTAGTACGATACCAATCGTAAATGTCCCCTGGCTAGAACGGAGAGTGGACCGCCTCATCATCAATACGGTAGCCAAAAACAGAAGGGTCTCGAGGTAGAGAGCTAGCAGAGTGACCCGTCTGCGCAAATCTCAAATCGGCGAAGGACTTGGCAATAGCCTGGAACCGAGTCACGTCACGGAACTCATGTTCCCTAGAAGTGTCAACATAAAAGGACTGCAGATCTGATAGGTGCTGATGAATACCCTCAAATGTCATAGGATAAGAATGAGGAGGACCAGGTGCTGTGGGAGTAGAGCAGGAGGAGCAGGTGCAGTAGGTGGAGGAACAGTGGCAATGCTGCGACGAGAGAGTTTGAGGAACTTGGGCTCAGGGTCAACAGCACAAGTAGATAGGTCAATGTCAAATCTCTGAAAGATGCGTAGGATGATCATCGCATAAGAGAGGTTGCGGTCTCTTCCGCGACATCTACCCATCATCTGAATGATAGTCTTAGGGGCAAAAAAAGGAATCCCCTTAAGAATGTGATATAGAGCAGAAAGCTCAAGTGCAGTGACATCATCTTTGGAAGTGGATTTTGGAAGTAAAGTTGAATAGATGATACGATGTAATTCGTAGTTAAACAAGTTCAAGTTATTAGCCTTGAACTTTTCAGGACGAGCACGTGCGGGCGCACAAAGCTCATTCTTGAAGTTAACGAGAGTCGTACCATCGGGAAAATCAAAATCAGTGATGTCATCGAGCGGGGCACCTTCGTTTGGAATACCAAGGATTTTTGCTAATGTTTCATCAGTGAATTCGATATCGATCCCTCCGACACGTGTTCTCGCGGTAAAAGTGTCTAACATGAAATTACAATAGAATAATCTAATAGCATTAGTAGCAATAGAAAATTGTAAGGTAACAAAGTGTTGCAACCCTAATGCCTCAAAGTAAGGGCGGTGGTCAGGAAAGATAGTCCATTTAATCGGTGATCCGGTACAAATAGTACGCATAATGAAATCCGCATACCACAATAAAGCTTGGTCGGAAGTTTTAAAGTAAAACTCGTCCGATGCACCGTCGTCCGATTGGACCGGAGAAAAGAGGCAATCCGTATGCGGATCCGAAGACGATGCCTCTTCACTGGCATTGGTCTTCTTCCTCTTGAAGGGATTGAACTTAGGCATTCTTTCCCAAAAATTCTAGAAACCCTAAGAATTTGAAAGTGGAGGAGAGAAGGAATTATACCTTCCAAGAATTGGATATGTTATTGAGGAAGAAATTCTCTGTACGAAACCAAAGTTTGGATGAAGATCTCCACGCGAATTGGAAGAACAAGGATGGAGAAGATCTAGGGTTTAGAGGCACGGCTGCTGCTGTTTGAGGATGGAGAAGAGCTAGGGTTTGGGCCTCGGGTTCTGGCTGGTACATTTATATACCCAGCCGAACTCTGGCCGAATTCGGACCGAACTAGGGCCGAATTCGCCAAGGGTTGCCTGGCTCTCTCTCTCTCTCTCTATATATATATATATATATATATATATATATATATATATATATATATATATATATATAAAATAATAGAAATGAGACCACATCTTTTTCATTAATTCGTTTCAAATGTTTAATTCAGAGTTTAGTAATTTTAAATATCAAAATAATATAATTAATATTATTTTATAAATTAATATTCTTTACTCAGCATCTGTCTCAGATTAGCTGTAGGAGTACTGTCCCAGCTAACGGAGGTTCACCGGGGAACTCTTAAATACCGTTTCGCTTCGACCGTAGTCGTGGTGACAGATAGACTCTTTTTAGGCTTGTCTCGAAAACAGTTATTGAGTATCGAATAAATAATTAATAAAACAAAATTAATTAATATTATTGACATCTAAAATGCCTAATTTTTGACGTAAATAATTGAAACGATCTTCCGCTAAAGGTTTTGTGAGTATGTCGGCTAATTGATTCTGAGTGTCTATGTATACAAGGTCTATATCTCCATTTTGTTGATGATCTCTAAGAAAGTGATGTCTAATCTCGATATGTTTAGTACGAGAGTGACATACTGGATTCTTAGTTAAATTAATAGAATTAGTGTTGTCACAGAAAATGGGTATGTGTGTAAAATGCAATCCATAGTCTTCTAAAGTTTGTTTCATCCATAAAATTTGTGCACAACAACGTCCTACGGCGATATACTCAGCCTCGGTTGTTGACAATGCAACAGAATTTTGCTTTTTACTAAACCAAGAGACTATAGCTTTTCTTAGGAAATGACATGTGCCGCTGGTACTTTTTTTTATCTACTTTGCATCCGGCAAAATTAGCATCAGAATAACCGGTTAGGTCAAATGACGTAGTTTTGGGATACCATAAGCCGACAGAAGAAGTGCCTTTAAGGTATCGGAAGATACGCTTAACTGCGCACAGATGTGATTCCTTAGGATTAGCTTGAAAGCGTGCACATAAACAAACACTAAACATAATGTCTGGTCGACTAGCAGTTAAATACAATAAGCTACCGATCATACCTCGATACTTACGTATGTCGACAGGTTTGTCTTGTTCATCGATATCAAGATTGGTTGAAGTCGCCATTAGAGTGCTAAGTGGCTTGACTGCTTCCATGTCGAACTTCTTTAATAGATCCTTTGTCTACTTTGCTTGATTTATGAACGTTCCATTGTTGGTTTGTTTGATTTGCAGTCCGAGAAAAAATTTCAGCTCTCCCATCATGCTCATCTCAAACTCATTCTGCATACACTTTGAAAATTCTTGACAAAGAGATTCATCAGTAGATCCAAAGATAATATCATCTACATAGACTTGAATCAAAAGAATATTGTTATTCAAAGATTTTATAAACAAAGTAGTGTCAACCTTTCCCTTTGAACAATCGTTATCAAGTAGAAAAGATCTTAGACGATCGTACCAAGCACGAGGGGCTTGTTTCAAACCGTATAAGGCTTTCTCCAACTTGAAAACATATTCAGGAAATTTGAAATCAGTAAAACCGGGTGGTTGAGCTACATAAACCTCTTCTTTTATAAAACCATTTAAAAATACGCTTTTGACATCCATTTGAAATAACTTAAAATTATGAAAACATGCAAATGCATATAACATGCGAATGGATTCTAATCTCGCAACTGGGACATAAGTCTCATCGTAGTCGATACCTTCTTCTTGATTGTATCCTTGAGCTACGAGTCGAGACTTATTACGAGTTACTAAACCATTCTCGTTCAGTTTATTTCGGAATACCCATCGGGTGCCAATGACCGGATGATCAATGGACTTGGGAACAAGTTTCCAAACTTGATTCCGTTTGAATTGGTTTAATTCCTCTTGCATAGCATCTAACCAAAAGTTATCACTACATGCTTCGTCAATATTTTTGGGTTCAAACTGCGAGACAAAAGCAACACAAGAAGCTATATCTTTATTAGAGGAACGAGTACTTACACCCTTGGTAATCTCACCAATTACCAAGTCCTTTGGATGATTAGCCAAGAATCTCATCTCTTTTGGTGTAGTCTCAAGATTGCTAGTTCCGGCTTCTTTGCTTGGAGGTTCATCTGATGCCTGATGTGATGGTTCTGTATCTTTGTGTGAAGGTTTTGCAGTAGCTGTACTTGGTACGATTATGTCTTCATTGTCATCATCGTCTAGATTTAGCTCATCAAACTTGACATTGATAGATTCTTCGATGATCATGGTTCTTTTGTTGAAGACTCTGTATCCTTTGCTTTTTGCTGCATAACCTAAAAATATACCTTCATCGGCCTTTTCATCAAATTTACTCAAATTATCTTTAGTATTGAGAATAAAACATTTACAACCAAAGATTTTGAAATAAGAAACATTTGGTGTTCTATCAAACCATAGTTCATAGGGAGTCTTCTTCGATATAGGTCGAATTAGAACCCTATTGAGAATATAGCATGCTGTATTTACAGCTTCAGCCCATAAGCATCTAGGTAGACTAAACTGGTTTAACATTACTCTAGACATTTCAGATAGAGTTCTGTTCTTACGTTCCACAACTCCATTTTGTTGCGGAGTCCTAGGGCAAGAGAATTCATGCAGATAACCGTGTGTGTCACAAAATTGCTTGAATTCTGCATTCTCAAATTCGTCGCCATGATCACTCCGAATGCGAGTAATCATGAACCCTTTTTCATTCTGTACTTTCTTACAAAAGGTGACGAATTCTGATAATGTATCGTTCTTGCGTGCAAAAAAATAAACCCATGTATATCTAGAAAAATCATCTATAATGACAAATGCATATAACTTACCACATAGACTAACAATTCTACTTGGTCCAAATAAGTCCATATGCAACAGTTGTAAAGGTCTAGTGGTACTTACAGCGTTCTTGGATTTGAATGCGAATTTGGTAACTTTGTTCTTTTCACATTCACTACATACCGTATCCTTCTTGAAAGAAATATTCGGTAAGTCGCGTACCAACTTCTTCGTAGATAATCTTGAAATTGTATCCATGTTTGCATGACCGAGTCTCATATGCCATAGTTGACTCTCAACGTTTTTGGCCATCAAACATCTACCTGCTTTGTTAACATCTTCCAACAAATAGAAAACATATATATTGTCTTCCCTAATACCTTCAAATATAGTGCTACCAGTTGAACTATCAACTATAGTACAATTATCTTTTACGAAGTTAATACCATAACTGTGATCAGCTAAATGGCTTATGCTGAGCAGATTATGTTTTAACTTGGTAACTAGACAAACATCTTTAATCACTGGATAGAGAGCCTTACCAATGTCACCGATACCGATTATGTACCCTCTTAAATTATTACCAAAGGAGACGTATCCTTCTTTATTCCTCTTCGATAGTGTTACGAATAATGAGGTGTCACCGGTCATGTGCCGTGAGCAACCGCTGTCGAGGATCCATTTGCTCCTAGCATGTGAAGGGCGTCCCACCTACAAAATAATTTGCAGATGAAACTCTTGGTACCCATTTCTTGTTGGGTCCTGACTGGTTAGTTTTCGGTATCCATGCATAAACATTTAAATCTACTAACTTTCTGATTCTACATGCAGAAGATATATGACCAATGAGGCCACAATAATGACATTTAGCATGTTGAGTGTTGAAAGTAGTGTGTGGTGCATGATTGGTAGGTTTGGTTTTCTAGTATAGAAGAATGCATGTCTATTAGTCTTCTTGGGCATAGTTTTGGTATGGTTTGGTCTGACAGAGTTGGGCGTGTTCCGATGATTCGATAATTGACACGTGTTAGAATAGGAAGCAGCAACTTCAGGCCGTTTCCCTAAACTAATTTCCAACTTTTTGGAAGTGTCATACGATCTAGTATAGTCAGATGTGAGTGATTCTAATCTGACATGTGCACACTGGAGACTCTTTCTCTCCTTAGATAGGTCTTCCTTTAACTGGATAATAGTTTGGTCTTTTTCTTCGGATAGCTTAACAGTCTCGTGTAACAACAATTTAATAGAAGAAAGCTCACCAGACTCAGTTGAAGAGTCATTATTTCTAACATGATCTAATTGGTCGGTAAGTCTTCCTATTTCACCTTTGTACTCTTTGAGTAACTTCTTAGAGGTTTCATATTTACTACGCAGTTTCCTGTAGTCATCTAACAATTCACTGAAAGCCTCTCCTAGTTGCTCAAAGGTGAAATCATCATAAGGATCAAATAGAGGATTAGTGATTACCTGATCGTAAGCCATCAAGCACACATTTGTAGCATCATCTGATTGTTCATCTTCTGAGTCGCTGGTTTTACTTTCATGCCATATGCTTGTGTTGGCATACTTTCTTGATGTAGATTTCTTCAGGTAACCTTTGTCATATTTGCTGCTTTTCTTTGATGATGATGCTGAGGGACAATTTTTCTTCATGTGTCCTTTCTTCTTGCATCCGTAGCAAATATGATCTTCCTCGTTGTTGTTGTTGTTGTCTTTGCTGTCTTTTATTCTCCTGTTAAATCTCATGAACTTCTTGAATTTTCTTACCAGAAGAGCTTGATCTTCAGAGTCGGAGTCGCTGTCGTCAGAATCATCTTCGATTGTTCTTCTATGTTGAGCCTTGAGAGCGATCGTCTTCTCTGACTTCTTCTTTGGTGTAGCATCTTCAAAGTCTTGAAGTTCTAACTCGTGAGTGAGTAGCTTACCCATGAGTGTTTCTAGAGACATTGTTGAGAGGTCGTTCCCTTCAATGATTGCTGTAGCCTTTGGAATCCAGTTCTTTGTAAGGGCTCGTAAAAGATTATGAATCTTCTCATGATTACTGTAATCCTTGCCTAGTGAAGACAAAGGATTTATAATATCCAAGAATCTTGTAAACATCTAAGTGACTGATTCACTTGGCTTCATTTTGAACGCCTCGTACTCTTGAGTAAGTCTGCTGATCTTTGACTCCTTGACTTGTGTTGTTCCTTCGTAGGTTACTTCGAGAAGTTTCCACACTTCGTTTGATGTTGTGCAGGTAGACACCATATTGAATGCAGTTCTGTCTAAAGCACAAAATAAAGCGTTAATAGCACGTGCGTCAAGATTGGCCTTTTTTTCTTCCTCTGTATATTTGTCATGGGGTTTTTCAACTAAAACACCATCAACATTAATACGAGGTGGCTTTTTATAGCCATCAATAACTACAGACCATAAGTCAAAATCAAGAGATTTCAGAAAGAAACTCATACGTGTTTTCCAATAAGTGTAGTTTGTGCCGTCAAACAGTGGAGGTCTGTTTGTGGCTGGCCTTCACTTGTGAATTTTACAGTTGCCATGTGTAATGCTGTAATCTATATAAAAATTGAATATAACTGCAATTTTACCTTGCTTTACCTGTATAACCCGTTCTGATATACCTCTAGATGGAGAACCTGCTCTGATACCAATTGTAGGAACAATTGGGATTAGAATATAATACCTCTAGATGGAGAGCCTGCTCTGATACCAATTGTAAGAACGAAATCGTAAAGCAGAATACTCTAGAGGGGGGGTGAATAGAGTAGGCAGCGAAAATATTGCTAATTAAAAATCTTGTTAGCAGTTAGATCACAGATATAAAAATAATCATAAAGTAAATGACAGAAATAAAAAGTGATCATAAGGTAAACACAAACACCTAGATTTATACTGGTTTTCCTCTTGTGAGGACTAGTCCAGTCGAAAGAACTCTAGCTTCCAGTTGAATCCACTATTGGAAAATCCTGCAAGTTTTCATACGAAGTCCTTCTAACTTCTACAGACACAAACTTTGATACGAAGAACTCGACCAACTTCAATTATGAAGAGTTGTATCTTCTATCAAGTCTCTGATTACAATCCCTCTTGAAACTTCTAGACCGTACCGTACTGGCATATCGACTAGAGGATTGTAACTGGCTTGGGATTTAAAAATGAAAGCTTTTGAGAACTCTTTGGAAGAATGTAAGCTTAAGAAGATAAGAGATTGAAAGTGAATTGGTGATTTGAAATGATCGAAATACTTCTCTATTTATAGTTTTTCCAAAGACATAACTCTGACAGAATTCGAACAGAATTCGGACAGAACTCTTTGTAACAAACCGCAACTGAAGGGTGACCAAGTTCAAAAATCAAACGTTCACCAACGTTCATCTTGGCCGAACTCTGGCCGAACTATGTCCGAGTTCTGCTAGGGTTCTGCCAGTTCATTTTGATAAAAATCAATTTGGCTTTTTGAAAAGTCCTTCAGAAACTTTTTGTAAAAATGATGTTTTTCAAAAACATAGGTCATTTTTTAAAGAGATAGGGTGGTTTTGAAAAATGATTTCGGATAGCCTATTTGCCTGTACGACTTGGTGTACAAAGTATTCCTAGACTCAATAAAATAAAAAATTACATTGCTTCGAAGGAAATACATTCTGAATGGTAAACGGCTTCAGTCTTGAACATAGTTGATATCCATCGTTGAGCAGTGTCCAAAACGTCGTAGGTAAACATCTGAATTGACTTGCATTTATATCGAGACAGAGTTTGATCAATTATTAAAATCAGGTTTGACCATGACCAATGGGCCAACACGATTAACCACTATCGAAATTATATATGTATAATCAACTATCATAAGTTTTTAGTCGAAGTCAAAACATGGTTTAAATCACTTAGATACAATTAAGATGCAGTCACGATTCTTCGTTAATCATGCAAGTTATCCAAGCATGATCAAAATTAAGAAGTTGGCATGAGCATGAACAAGATCAAAAGAGTCATGATTATAGTGGAATAGAAATGTAAACATTAGCAATACTTGAGTCGAAGTATAGACACGATTATGATTATAGCCAAATAGTTTGGTCACGATCAAAGTTGTTTAGGAATGATAAAAATTCAATTTTTTTGGTACGATTAACTTGATTAACTATTTAGGCAAAATTATTTAGGCACGATTATAAATTCAAAATCCAAAAATACGAATTGACTCGATCGAAATATAATCATATTAGTCTAGTTGTGATCAAAAGTCGTAAGGATGATCCAAATCGAATTTTTTTTAGCACAATCAATTACGTAGGCATGATCATAGAATCATAATCTAGGTACGATTATGAATCTTGTGGAATGGAATTTAAAATCTACTAATAGGCTTTAGATGATGAGTCAAATGACGACTCGAGATTAGAAGATAAGAAAGAAGATAAGTAGGAAAGAACTACAAGCTTTATTTATAATACTTTAATGAGAAATATGATATCAATTAAGTTTGGAGTGAGGGTACAAGATTTTACGGTTTATGAAAAATCGATAATCATATGCTAATAAAAGATATAGCCTCTATGATATTCGAAAACCGTATGCCTATCTGAAATCATTTCGCCGAGAATCCATGCCTCACCAGCGTATATCTGGCTACAGTAAACCCTAGGTTTAATGACTCAAATATGATATTGTATCGAATATTCTATTAACTCTACCAATATTAACATACAACTCAAGGTCGAAAATAGGGCAACTAGGACATAGTTTTAATAACATTCGATAACTTATACTTTACTCGAATTTACTTCAACTTATGGGTCGTGCCTCACCAGTGCGCTGTTGGCTGCAGCGAATCATCACTCTACATAAGTCAAGTAAATGATGACAGTGCGCTTCTGTCTTGCCATTGTAAGTCATTGATCATTCTTTCAACTATATCCATGAAATTTCAAAGGAGCTTCTAAAATTTTTAAACAAATTGATCATGATAGAGAAAATTAGAAATTTAATAAATTGATATGATAGAAAAAGTGTACGTATCTGTCATTGAAGTGGAAGTATCAGTTTTGAAAATCAAACGAAGACAAGAGAAATATAAAATTCATTTTTTATTTCTCTAATATTCAAGATCGAGGGGGAAAAAACATATATATATATATATATATATATATATATATATATATATATATATATATATATATATATATATATATATATATATATTGAATTCTCAACAACACTTGGAATAACTATATGGATAATCGAATCGAGTTATGTTCAAACTTAACAGATGTAAAGATATAGACACTTAGGAAAAACAATTACTTACGGCCAATGGAAAATAAATAATAGTGATAAAATTAGAGATGGCATAAAAGATAATTTGAACAAATTATGAAGGTTAGGGATTGAATTATAGGAAGGCCTAAGTTACCGAGTGAACAGTCTAGCCTCCTTTGATCATACTATTATATCAAACTTGATGGTATATCCCTCTATGAAGACTCCTTGGTGTTACCTAATAGGGTTTTATAATTCAAACAATCTCTCCCTAAATCATGTGTACCTATTTAGCAACCTTAACTATCCGACATTCGAATTGAATAAGGGACTCCTAGTTCTAGTTATTCTCCTTAAAATTAAATTAATCCTAGTTGCGAATGAGCATCCTAGTTTCCAGTCGTAGGCTTGCAGTAGTACGACTAATATGGTACTACCACGAGTTTGCAAAATTATTGCGAAGACTGACCTGCACGGGCCACCACAAAAACTTGTCACGACCCATACCTGCTTTTTGGGATGCGAGTGTGTGCGCAAGCCAGCCTACGCCGCAGTGTCGGCGGTAAAACGCTGTCAAGACCATGATGCTCAAAATTACATAAAATAAAACTTTTGCTCATTCACAATAACTAATTTAGATTACAAAATTCATAAGTTTACATTTGCTAAAATATACAATGTCTCACCAAAATCTAGTACAACAAATGTGAACTAACTAATCTCTAGGTCGACCTGAACACATACCCATGTCTCCCAATGCTAAGAGTAGTCGCGACTAACCTGAAAAATATTGGTTTCCAGTCAGGAATAGAACGAGTACAATCCAAGCATGCAGTTCCAATATATGATGACGATTATAAAACAGTAAGAAGTCATAACATACATGATTAAAGAAATAAACTATAAACATGGCACGAGAAGTAAAGGAAAACAATTAACATGAATTATAAAAGAAGTAAAGCATGGAACAAGGAATCTTAACCAACAACGTGATTTGAAGTACATTGTTCGATATGTGATTAGGCTGGTCCACTACACCGCACGGACTACACTGTCTATATTGCATGTAATAAGATATGGTCTACACGATCTACATTGCATAAAATAAAACACAATCTACATTGCATTAAATAAAGCACGGTCTACGGGGTTGATCACATATCTACTTAGTACATACTTCCCCACCCGACTACTATACATGGATTAGTCACAACAATAAATCACAAAATATGGTAAAATAAAATATGGTAAAATAAAATATGGTATCATGACTGGAATCCATATGACACTAACATGTGTGCTAAACGTGTCAAGAATCAAATATATCACTAATTATGCAATTATAGTAATTAATAATACTGAAAACAAGACATGAACTGTACTCGCCTGCGGTCCTTAGCTGGTGAAACCGATAGTCCCATTGCATCCAGAACCGTCTGATTGGTTAGGATCGATGTGAGAGAGTCCAAAGTTGACAAAAGAAGTAGGAATATGATTAGCTACGATCAAAGATAATCTAAGGAAGACTTTTAACTTAGAAAACAATTATTTAATTAAATGATATATTTATTTATTTAGAAAAATTACTTATAAACTTTTTATAAACCATATTAAGAAAACTAATAGATAGTAGAAATTATATTATACTTAAAGCAAGTAAAATAACAAAAATAGTTTATTGTATCAGAAAGTATTTTTAAAACACATTTTAGAACATATATATAAAGGTCCACTAATTACTTATATATAAGCAAGCCCATATGCATTAATTTTCAAAACCCATTAATGAATCCCTTGTTTGGTATTAGAGTCCAAATTGCAAAATTTATAAATAAAATTATATAACTAAATATAATAAATTCCTTTAGAAAATACAAGCCCAAAATCGTTACTCATATGGCTTAATAACGAAATTAATTTGCCCAAATATAAAGCCCATTAATCCCTTTACTAAACCCAAACTTTATGTATATAATGTATAAAGCCCATAATTGATAAAAATCCAATTAAAATTGTTTTATGGTTTTAAGGCCCAATGTCCACTATTTTATTTATTTATACAACATACTTTTCCATATAGCTATAATAAAACAACTAGGCAACTGTTAATAACATTAACCAAATATAATAATATTACACTAATACAGGTGTACATATACTATACTTATATTCTGACTATAATACCTACTGATGTTAAGCTACAAATAATACAAACAATGAAAAGGCAGCAACCACTGCCATTCATTGCCTGGGCATTCATACTGTAAAATAACTACAAATAAAATAGACTCACACATAAGAGCTAGCATCTCCAACCCTACTGTGAGTTTGAAAAAAAATGGTTGCCACATAGGAATGACAAGCATTTTTTTCAAAAATACTTCTCCAATGCAAATGTCAAGTTGACATGGCAATGACATGGCAAGGAGAATATAAAGTTGGTTATCTAGATCTAGACAATGCACTTCACAATGACTTTATGTCCACATAATCAATTATGAATAAAAATATATATATATAAAAAAGAAGAAGTGAAAAAGTTGTCTTGGAAGTTGGAAAAAAAGTAATTTTATTGTCTTCTCAAACTTTTGCATTGGAGAACATATTTTTATCTCATCGTCTTGTGTGAATGTCATCTTGTCATATAGGAAAGACATTGTCTTATGTCTCATGCCATACAAGATTCACAACACAAAACAAGACAATAGGGTTGGAGATGCTCTAAGAGCTAATAATAGTAGAATAATAATGTGATAAAATAAATGAACACACCCCTTTTCCACCACTGCATATGTTTGGGAAAAGAGAGAGAAGCACATGCAAAAGAAAACGAAGAAGAAGGGAGGATGAAGAAGGAGAAGAGGAGATCGAGGCTTACCAGTGGCGTACGGCACAGAGGTGGTCAGAAAGATCGAGACGGAGAGGGCTCTCACCGGCGAGAAGGTCGCCCGCGGTTGGGGAAGTCGTCGCTGGAGGAAACTCGGCAGCGGCACGGGTTTGTGGCGCCGGGAGGATGAGGCCATGGCGATGGATGGCTCGGCGAGCACGGCGCTGGAAGATTGACAGCCTGTCGATGAAGGCTGGAGAGGGTGGCTCTCGTCTACGACAAGGCAGGACGATCACCGCTCACGAGAAGGGGGCAGTTATCGGCTCGCGGGGAGAGCGGACTCACCAGAGTCGTGCGGCGGTGTACGCGCCTCGTCGGGCACGGTCACCCCGTGCGGGCGTTGGCGGATCCCGGCGGATCTGGCCCTGGAAGGCGGCCCACAGCCCGGCCGTGAGCGAAGGAGGTCGGTGGTGTCACGCCTCGATCCCGCTAGGATCGTCCGCCTTGTCTGGATCCCTACGGTATCGTTCGTCTTCGATAAGGCGTGATGCCGTGCAAGCCTAAGTTGCGCTTGCACAAGGCCATGTACATGCACAAAATAACTAGTCAAGCAAAAACACACGCACGCTCCCATTCATTACAAAAAATCAAATATTGGACACAGAGATTTGAAATAGAAATACTTCTTTTATTGATAAACTTGGTAGGAATACAAGTACAAAGCTTTGTGAACTCAGATTTGCCTTATCTTGGCTACATGATTCTCTTTAAAAATCTCTTTTGAAAATAGTCACAATGTCCATACATCATATTCCTTTATTACATGCTGGAAATGAAAGATACCTTCAAAGGAAAAAAAACTTGCAAATTGACTGGAATTGAAAAAAAGCTTCGAGGCAGTCCACAGCTCTACTGGGCTAGACGAGCTTTAATGTCTCACTTGAAATCCCTCTGTCTCCTTTGCTTTCTGAAAAGGATGCCCACAACGTGGGTCAGCACACATCAGGTACTCGCTAGCGGCTCTTCGCCGAGACTCACAAATATCTGCACTAATTTAATATATAAAGCTACATATTTACTAGTGATCTTTCTACTTGTCTAGGTTCTTTTTAACAATTCATAAGAAACATGACAGCAGAAATATTTCATAATCAACTTACCCATCGTCGACAGTCATCCCTGCACAAAACAGGTTAGCACAATTTGCATATGATATAAAAGTATACTGTTTAACTCCGCAACTCTTGTTAGATTGCAATGCACTCTGATTTCATAAATGTATCTAACTATATGTTGGTCCATGGGTTGTTTCCCGTGATTAGCCGCTGTGACACACGGGTTCAGCTCATCGCTATTTGGACATTAATGCAACACTCGAGGTTTCTTGTACCCCGAAATGTCTAGACAATCTCCCCTAGGCCGAGCGACTCCAAGTGCCCCCAGAATCGCCTGAGAGATCTTTCCTTGTATACAAGTTGTCCAGGACCTATGCATACTCTGTAAGGCGACTGTTATGCAACACATGTATTTATGCTTTGCTTTGGTTTATGACAGAGCTTGTAGCTCCTAGCTTTGGAATAATTCTCTTACTGTGGCAATGTATACAAGTCCATCTGTACACATCTAAACATTTGAAGCATATTTATAGGCAATAGATGAAGTGGCAGCATATAATCCAGCATATGATTCAATTCATTATCTTTTCTTTATCTTTTGTTAATGTGGTATCGTTGATCGTAGGGATGAGGCAACAGAGTGGACTAGAGATCATTTTTATTAGGGCGTACAAATAAATGCAAGCCCGGTTAGAGCAACTCAACAAGATGAATCTTAGTTGATAGAAGGAGGGACTTCACGCGCCGTTCACGAACAGTTCACGCATCGTACATTGGCACCAACAGATGATTATCATACTTCGGTCTCTTTCTCTCAAGATTCAGAATGAATGCGAAATGCGATAAAAGCGAGAAATGAAAACCAATCATCGAAAACCAACACGAAAACATATTCATCAAAACCAAGCAGCGAAAGAAAACATGCAACAAAACTCTTGGATTCATTTCAATAGAAGCCAATCCATCAATTGGAAAGGTTCATTGCATTTCATCCGTGATCAATCGATACCGCCGAAGGTTTTCCCAAATACTCAGTTTAAGACTGAGTCAGCAAGCCGTAGGTATTACATAGTGGACCGCGAGGAGCGGGACACTACATAATAACCCACTGAGAAAAAGTTTTGTCCTCAAAACTTAAGAAACAAGCTCACCTCCGCATTCAGGATCAAGCAAAGTGGAGAGATTATAGACACGCGCTGTCGCAGTGTTGGTATTCCGTAACTGCTGATTGTGAGGATTGTCTCGAAATGGCGGTGGGCCTGGCAGTGGCCCACGCTCCTCTGTATCATCTCTGTTTCGATTTCTCTTTGGACAATTTCTGACGGCGTGACCCTGCTGGCCACAACCGAAACAGCTTTGCTCAAGGAACGACATGTTTCCTTTGTGTGGCCCTTCATGCCGCAGTAGCTGTATTCTAAAGCCTTCGTGCGATAATTATCTATGGTGTGGCCCTGACGGCTACAGAATCCGCACTCTACTGTATTGCGGTTATCTCCATCTGTTTTCTTCTTGTCGTCGTGGTATCTTTTTGTAGGCTGATTGCGACTGTACTGAACTCTTGCTGACGCCTTCCTCAGGCTAAATTATTCCACTTGTAGCGCTGCCTCAAAGGCCTAAGGATATGTCTCATATTCTCGGTTCAGTACGCTCAACTGAATGTCATCGTTCAAACCTTGAAAGAATCGATTTATGTGGGCCTGCTCTGTTGGTAGCATAACAGCAGCAAAATTTGCTAGCTTAGCAAATTCAGATTGATAATCTTCCACGGACATGCTCCCTTGCTTCAATGATATAAAATCATTCTCCATCTTTTGACTGATAGCAGAAGGAAGATACTGTTCCAAAAATGCTTTCTTGAACGAGGTCCAAGAAATCTTTTCACCCCTAGCAGTTGTGAGCAGCTCTGGTTTCTTCGCTTTCCACCAATCTTTTGTCCGCAATCGTAGTAGCAAAACGGCACAGACTACCTTCTTGCTACTCGGAACTCCCACGAACGCGAACAGACTCTCCATTTTATCAATCCAGTCCATCACCTTATCTAGTGATGTCCTGCCTTCAAATTTTGGAAGTTTCGCGTCTAAGAAGTCCTTTGACCTAAAGGAAGAGTGCCTTTGTGCTGACTGGGGTTCGTCACCCTCCACGGGCTCAATCTCGGGTGTTCCTATAACCTCCTTGAACCGAATTCTAGAAATTTTCTGAATTTTTAAAAATGTTATTTCTAAAGATCTTCTTGAATCATCAAGGCATCGATTTTAATTTATAATTATTTATATAATATGTATATTTTCGATCGCGATATGTTATGGAATTTTGTTATTGGATTATTGGCTTTTCGAAACAATTTATCGAAAATCTTATAGATTTGGACTTATATAAAATAAAATAAGTTATTTCAAATTTTTTAACTAATATAGACTAGATTCACATATATATATAAATACTTTGAAAACTTCTAGCCATTAGGATTATTAGATTTCAACCCTTTGGGCCTAAGGCCTAATAAATAATAAATATATTTACATATATATATATATATTTGAAAATGTATTTGTAGTGAGCTGGAGCTTATTGAATTATTTCTACATGATTTCAACATTTCGGACCATGATTCCATTCTACACAAAAGTGTGCATTCAACCCCAATGCATTCTAAGTGCATCGTGTCCGTGTCCATCTATTTCATTCCATTTTTATTATATTTACATTTAGCTTTTAGGGTTTCCCCTTCCTATGCTATAAATAGCACACTTCTCCAAAATAATTACATCATAGGAATTTCCTAAACCTAGGATTCCATGTAGCCGCCACTCCTCAACTCTGTCCTGGCCGAACCAAATGGTTCCGACCATCCCCGGCTCTCCGGCAACCCCAATCTGTGCCTGACAACCCCATAACAGCCGAGCAACACCACTATCCCCCACCTCTTCCACCACCCGAACCACCACTGCCCTCACCTTCACCCACCGCAACATCCACCATTCACCACCACCACAGAGGAACCTCCGCCACCACCTTCACCGCCAACTCCGGCCGCCCCATTCCGGATCACCACCACCGCCACCATCAGGAAAACCACCACCGCTACCATCAGGAAAACCACACGCCACCACCGTCACCACCGCCACCACAACATCCCCACCATCATCACATAGAGAGAGAGAGAGGGGGAGAGAGGACTTGTCTGGCGCCGCCGTCGTGCGAGTCCATCCACCGTGCCGCCCTGACCGAATTCCGTCGCCGATCGACCCCGTTCAGATCTGAGCCGCCCTGGCCGAGCTCGTGCCGCCGCACGAGTCCTCCATCCGCCGCTCAGACCCAGCGCCGCTCCGCCTGGCCGTACGGAACCCCGCCGGAGCTCCTCCGCCGGCTGCTTCCGCCGGCGCAACCCCGTCGGTCCAACCCCACTGTGAGCCCCATTCGTACTATTTAGGGATCAGAGCAGAGGCCCCCCCTTTTTTGCATTTATATTAGTTTATATAATGTTAATTATATATTAGTTTATTATATATTAGTTTATTATATATTAGTTTATATAATGTTAATTATATATTAGTTTATATAATTGTTAATTATATATTAGTTTATATAATTGCTAATATATATTAGTTTATATAATTGTTAATTATATTAGTTTATATAATTGTTAATATAACATTTTATAAAATAGTTATATATAGTGTATAACAGTATGTAGTAATGATAGATATTTATTATTATTATTATTATAATATTATTGATTAATCTGTTAAATTATAGTTAGGAAGTTATAGTTATTAGTTATTTTGTTTAGAGTTTAATTAATTAGTTGCTATCAATATAAATATTGAGATACTTATATAATTTGGTCCCATTATTATTTTATTGGTATTATTATATTAATGTAATTACTTACTTGGAAATTATATAAAAATATATAATTATATTTCTAAAAATAGTATTAGTAAAGTTTTGACCTGAATCATTATTATAGTATTTTTTTACCTACTTAATGTGAATGTTTCTTGGTACAAAAATATATTTATTGGACTACTAGTTTTCAATTTTCAACTATTATCTGAATATGGCATACTTGTGATATATATTGACCTTACAAATAATTTCCATAATTTCTTATATATATATTTAGTTATATATATTTTATTCATAATCGCGACTATTTAAGTCATTTTATATTTCTTGATTTGATTATCGTACCAAACCCTGATTTTAGACTTTTATATACCAAACTAGGCTATTTGGACTATTCTGGACTCCTTGTGACTGCCATGTCGTCGTTTGGGACCCTCTATGGAGCTTAGCATGGTACCTACCTCGTGTCGACACATTCGTGTCGCGCACGTCGACTCCAACCAATCGAGGTGAGTACATTCTCTGATCATTTCATATCCTGCTTAGAATTATTTTCCTGCATTAAATTACTTTACTTGATATTGTCACGTTGGTCACACAGATTAGTACTATATAGATCCCTTCTTGAGATGTTATCCCTTCAGGGAGCATTGGGTACTTCATGTTCTGTGCGTTTCACTTACATGGCGTATCACTATGCTTCATTGGTTCATCGATCACTTGTGACATGTACTTTCATGCTCACAGAGTCTTCCTTGAATCCTTATCCCATTTATTAGGTCTCCTAGAATCTCCTAGAATCCTCATTTATGGGACATCCATGTATCACCCTTCGGGGGCCTTTGCATGGAATCATAACATAACCTGGTTAGATCCTTGTGTATTGATTGGGGGTACGGAGGAGTAGAAGTAGACATGTGAATATTATCCAAGTAGTGTAGCATCAGAATCTTTCCATAGTGTAGTATCAGAATCTCCTATGCCATTTACATGTCTATATTGTACTCTGACTCACTAGCCACTGTTAGTTCTCTATTATAGTAGATATTTCTATTACAGTTCTCTCTTTGTTTACATACTGCATTTCTTTCAGTACCTATATCTTACGTTACTGCATGATTATATCTTCTAACCTGCTATGAACTGTTGAGATGTATTGTGCTCGCTCCTGTCCTGACTGGACCTGTTGATAAATTTTACAGATAGCCTGGAGGTTGCCTACTAGCCTAGAGGAGACACAGTAGAGGTTGTATAGATAGCTAGGGTTTTGCTTATAGCTTATTTTCAGTTGTCTTGAGTTGTATTTATGGATTACTGTATTTGAGCTTTGAGATGTATTTCTGGGTTTGTGTATCTAAGACACTTAGACTTCTATCTGCTGTATCTCTTTTGGATTTCATGTTTTATCTATCTTCTATTATACTCTACCTTAGATGTGATTGAGTTTACATTCTGCTATGTCACCCCCATTCGGGGAGTATAAACTGCTTAGCATTATATTATTAGATGTTGTGACCTAGGACAGCGTTCTACCGCCGACACTACGGCGTAGGCTGGACGTACCCACTTCTCGTGTCCTTACTCTAGGGTACGGGTCGTGACAGTTCCCTTTGGTTTGGTCGCTGCGGTGGTATCCCGATTTGCCGCTAGCGCAGTTACAAATTGGGTCAAGGCATCCAACTGCTTCTGTTGGGCCTCCAGTCAGGCCTGTTATATCTGGCCACGTTCTTCATTGTCCTACATCTGTAGTTCCAACAAGGTCATGATCCGTTCTACCGGATCGCTCGAGCCAGATGGTCGAGGAGGAGCCATTTCTTTACAAAAGAGTATAACTTCTGTCAGTCTCATAAAATAATATGGACTTATTGTATGGGACATTGGTTTTCATAACTCAAAATCGGGACCCTTTGAAAGCCATCAAAATACTTTATATACTTTTCGAAAACGATATTTGTAATAGGCCAAGGACGTAAAACTGTGCTCTGATACCACTTTGTCACGCCCCGATCCCGCTAGGGTCGTCCGCCTTGCCTGGATTCCTGTAGGATTGTTCGTCCTCGCTAAGGCGTGATGCCGTACAAGCCTAAGTTGCGCTTGCACAAGGCCATGTACCTGCACAAAATAATTAGTCAAGCAAAAACACACGCACGCACCCATTCATTGTATAAAACCAAATATTGGACACAGAGATTTAAAATGAAAATACTTCTTTTATTGATAAACTTGATAGGAATACAAGTATAAAGCTTTGTGAACTCAGATTTGTCTTATCTTGGCTACATGATTCTCTTTAAAACTCTCTTTTGAAAATAGTCACAATACCCATATATCATATCCCTTTATTACATGCTGGAAATGAAAGACACCTTCAAAGGAAAAGAAACTTGCAAATTGACTGGAATTGAAAAGAAGCTTCGAGGCAGTCCACAGGTCTACTGGGCTAGACGAGCTTTAGTACCTCACTTGAAATCCCCCTGTCTCCTTTGATTTCTGAAAAGGATGCCCACAACGTGGGTCATCACAAATCATGTACTGGCGAGCGGCTCTTCGCCGAAACTCACAAATATCTGCACTAATTTAATATGTGAAGCTACATATTTACTAGTGATCTTTCTACTTGTCTAGGTTCTTTTTAATAATTCATAAGAAACATGACAGCAGAAATATTTCATAATCAACGTACCCATCGCCGACAGTCATCCCTGCACAAAACAGGTTAGCACAATTTGCATATGATATAAAAGTATACTGTTTAACTCCGCAACTCTTGTTAGGTTGCAATGCACTCTGATTTCATAAATGCACCTAACTATATGTTGGTCCACAGGTCGTTTCCCGTGATTAGCCGCTATGACATATGGGTTCAGCTCGTCGCTATTTGGACATTGATGCAACACTCGAGGTTTCTTGTACCTCGAAATGTCTTGACAATCTCCCCTAGGCCGAATGACTCCAGGTGCCCCCAGAATCGTCCGAGAGATCTAGTTTCCTTGTATAAAGTTGTCCAGGACCTATGCATACTCTGTAAGGCGACTGTTATGCAACACATGTATTTATGTTTTGCTTTGGTTTATGACAGAGCTTGTAGCTCCTAGCTTTGGAACAATTCTCTTACTGTAGTAATATATACAAGTCCATCTATACACATCTAAACATTTGAAGCATATTCATAGGCAACAGATGAAGTGGCAGCATATAATCCAGCATATGATTCAATTCATTATCTTTTCTTTATCTTTTGTTATTGTGGTATCGTTGATCGTAGGGACGAGGCAACAGAGTGGACTAGAGATCATTTTTAGTAGGACGTACAAATAAATGCAAGCCCGGTTAGAGCAACTCACCAAGATAAATCTTAGTTGAGAGAAGGAGAGACTTCATGCGCCGTTCACGAACAGTTCATGCGTCCTACATTGGCACCAACAGTTGATTAACATACTTCGGTCTCTTTCTCTCAAGATTTGGAATGAATACAAAATGCGATGAAAGCGAGCAATGAAAACCAATCATCGAAAACCAACACGAAAACGCATTCATCAAAACCAAACAGCGAAAGAAAACATCCAACAAATCTCTTGGATTAATTTCAATAGAAGCCAATCCATCAATTGGAAAGGTTCATTGCATTTCATCCGTGATCAATCGATACCGGCAAAGGTTTTCCCAAATACTCAGTTCAAGACTGAGTCAGCAAGCCGTAGGTATTACATAGTAGATCGCGAGGAGCGGGGCACTACAGGTGGTGCCACAGCACGGAACGCTGGGGTGCTGGCTCGCTGTCGAGAATAGCCAAAGATTGGGTGGCACACGGTCGGGTGGAGGCGATGCCGTGGTACAGGTAAGTGGTTCGGAACTTGCCGGCTTAATGGTTTTAGAGTTTTCTTATGGAGGATGGGATTATGGTGGTAGTGGCGGAGGACAGAGGTCCGACGATGGTCGAAGTTCAGGGGAAGTAGGTTCAGGATTTGGGTTTTGTATTAGTTGTATGTGGCAGGGTTGGAGATGATTGTCGTGGCGAGATCGTATCCGACACGTCGAACACGATGATATGTAGTGTGGTTGTAACTGGATATAGGGAATGAATGCAGACACGGACACAGACACTGGGATACGAATTTACCATTGGCTGTGGTTGTGTAATGTCGGAATTGTTGTGGATGGATGTTCGGGGTCGGGTTCTGGATCCGCAGCAGAAATGACGCTGCTCGCTGGACCGGAGAGGCCACATGGGGATCGGTTGCATGGACAGGTTAGGTGTTTGTGGTGATGGTTCCTGTGATTGTTTTTGGCAATCGGCAGTAGTGAAGATAGGTGTAGGTATTGGCACGGAGCTGCAGTCAGGAAGGAAGGAGAAGTCTTCTGGTTTAGAAGAACCAAGGGTCGGCCTTATTTCTCCTTGTGTATATAGTTATTCTATTTGATCTATGGAAGATGAAGATCAATCTGATTCAAAATCGGGTTAGATGATGTCTGTTCAAAAATCAATTTAATTATCTAATATTAATTTAGTTTAGTCCTAATCTCTTAGTAAGATAGAAATATTAGTTTAAATTGATATTTAACACAATCAAATCATATAAATTAAAATCTAAAATCAAATAATTATTATCATAATAATTTAAAAAATAGTATTCGGTGTCACCAAATATTTGTAAAGTATTTCGTATAAATTCCATCTCTATTTTAAATACATAGACGAATCCTTTTATTATTCAAAAATATAATTATGATTTCAAAACCTATAGAACTCTTCGAAAGACCAAAAATAATAACATATTCTATATTTTCAAAATCTAAGAACAAACATTTTATAGAACTATTTAGTATTTTCAAATTATGGATTTTAACTACTTTTCGAAATACTAAGGAAAATAATATCATAATATCATATACAATGTTTTTAAAGTGGCATTCCTTTCCAAACAATATATAAGGTAAAATATTTAAAATAATTTTTGAAAAAAAAACTTCGGAAGAGGAGTTGCACAGCCGCATACGGACGATGCAATGAGCTTATCGAACGATTTGATATGCTCGAGTGCAGCATCATGGAGCTCAGGGATATGACTGAGAGGACAGAGCGTGGCGTTACTGATTAGCTCATCCACAAATGATTCAGTCAGCGAGCCTGATTCATGTCTGGTTCAGGAGCCAGCTGTGAAAGGATTGCTTGGGAGAGGGAAATCCAGAGTCATATTTTACTTGACATTGAATAAGGCCAAGACACACATTTTCTTGATGAATGAAAATGGGACTTCTTTTGCTACTCTATCACAAAATAATTTGCTTACTGATATCCAGGTTAGTGATGTATACTAGCATGTATAGTTCTTCCAATTTTGTAGCTTACCTTCTTTCTTATCTTGGTTTGCTTGCTTATGTTTTATGAAAGGTATTTCCATCTTCATTCAGTATAAAGGCTGCACTTGGGAACCTCAAAATAAGTGATGATAGTCTACCTAGCAGTCATCTGTACTTTAGGGTCTGCAATATGAGAAATCCTGGAGGAAGTTCATTTGTAGAGGTACCATTTTAACCTTCTTTTCTTTAGAGTTGTTATTTTGATTCATTTCCAATGGAGAGAGTCTAAGAGTATGAATAAATTGAACTCCTTTGCTCTTCTGAGTTATTTGGACATCGACATGTGGACCATTTGGAAAGTTGGGTTTCCTTCATAAATGCACTTTGGTTGTGGTCTTGGGTTGTATTGAGTTATTTCTCTATATTACTTTCTTCTTCTGTATATTGGTTTACTTAACTATCCTTCTCCCTGAGATTAAACCTCAAGCTGTATAGTTGTTATTGGTGTTTATTAATATATAACCTCAATCCTCATCAAACTCTAGTGTGTTATCGAGTGTTGGGGGTTATGTCATTTAGACCCATGTTGAGGGTTATATCATTTAGGCCCATTTACTTTGTAATTGGATAAGCTTATTTCCATTGCATTACTCCAATTCTTCATCCTTGTTTATCACCAAGGTTCTAAGTATTGGATATTGGGTTCTTTGTTGTTGTGGTTTGGGGCGTTTAGCACATTGGAAGCAATATATTATAATGTTGTATGTCCCTATCGGGCACATGTAAACTTGTATTGTTTTTAAAATAATATATATCCTAAATGTCACTCTACCTATTGAAATAGTTACTATGGATCATCTTTATTGGTTAATCCTTTTGTGGAAACTTGATATAAGAAAATTTATTTCTATACCAATTTGAATATCCTTATGTCACTTGTGCCTTGAAATTTCCTTTTTTGTGGTTGATACTTAATGCTTTTGAGCTGACATTTAATATTCTCTTGGAGATGTGTACAGTTCTATACTTATGTTTTTTTTTCTTATCATATATTTTTATCCTTGTTATATACTATTGGTATGCAACATCATAGAATTTTTTTTAATGCTTTTGGAGTATCAAAAACTGCTCTATACTTATGTTTTTTTTCTTATGTTTATATATAGGGACATTATTAGCCTACCTTGCCTATAAAGACTTGTCTTTTGAAGAATTTTGCAAATAAAATCGTTGCTATTTGACATGTGAATACAGATGCACCATCAAATGATGAAGCTTATAATATCATTGTCGATGAAAATTTTGACGGCGATGAGATGTTATTCGACAGAGACGGAAAGTTTGATGATAATATTGTTTGCTCTTGCAAAATGTTAAGTGGACATGGTTTCTCTTTTCTTTTGTTCATCATGAGAACTAAGTCATTGTAAGCTAGCAACATTAGGGTTTCATTTTGATTTTGATGGAATATTGCTATGTAAAGTCTATACATTTATTAGTTAATACAATTTTGATTAAGTTTCTTTTATTGTTAATGGTTGTTGATGTTTATATGAAATTCTATTTTTAGATGTATTTCAGTTTTATATAGAGGATGAACATGCTTATATAATTTTGATATGGATGAATTGAGATTTTTTTTGAATTCTATTTCCAGAAAAACGACAGACGTTAACTGTTGAAAAGAAAAAGACAATGGCCTACCAATTCATATATTATTTGATAGTTTTAGTCTATTATTTTTATTTGACAAACAATAACTGTCATTTTTCTTCAGCAAGGAAATGACAGTAAAAAAACTGTCGTTTATATTTTGGGACGCGCTAGTGATGACGGATGCTCTGACGGATCAAAACTGTCGTTTATCCTGATTTACGACGATTTTGGTTTGTCGAAAAATGTATGTTTTGGCGTAGTGATGGACGAGAGGCTAACGTTGATGCAGGATTCGATAGTTGATAGCAATACGAGACTATTATCTACCATGGATTCATACAACCATCGACTAGCAGCGTTGGAGCAGATACGTCCTCCGGGTGGACCTTTATCGTCACGACTACACTGATGTCACTGCCTTCTTCATCGACACCGACTCCACCGATGTCACTACCTTTATCGACGTCGGTGTCGATTTCACGGTAGTATGAATTGTTCTTAGCCCTGATGCGCGTCGGTGTCCATCTCCCTCCAGATCCGCAGTAGTCCTAGTTAGGATAGTTTATTGGTTGTTTGTATGCAGACTTTATTGAGTGTTCTACATACTTTATTGAGTGTGGATATTAGATTTTCTTCGGACTCTATGTGTGGATACTATATGTTGTGTGGATATTATATTTTCTTCACATACATTTACTTCAGACTTTATTTTCGTTTCATTTTCATCAAATTTTACTTTATTGTTCGTATTAAATGTATGTGAATTTACCGGTGTTGAGTGTTCCACCGAATGGGTCTGCGAACCGAGGAAATTCAACGGAGGGTTGCTTTGGGTCTATTGATATAAATTGTGAATTCATAAACTACAGGAAAACAATTTTGATTTCTGTTTTTTTTTTTTTTACTGTAAATTTAGCGACGCTTAGTGACGATTAACGGCGCTTGCCTGCATTGCAATATGTTGCTGTCTTTCCAGTTTTGCGATGCCATATCGCTAAACGTTGCTGCTTTTATACAGTTCAGGGACTTCCATGGTCGTCACAATATTGCAATATGTCGCTGCTTTCATACAGTTCAGTGACTACCATCATCATCGATAATCGTCATAATACGTCGCTAAAACGAGCACCTTTTACCGACTCTTGCTAACACGATTTATATTGCTAAATCTGAATGTCGATAAACGTCACTATATTTGCGACATTTTTTTGTCGCTAAATTGTGTCATTGCGACGTTTAGCTACATTTTCTTCTTCAGCGACTTGAAGAAACGCACTAATAAATTATGTCGCTGATTACGTCGCTAAATGAGTTTAGCAACGCTTTTTTCTCTTTTAGCGACGTTTCTTAGCATCGCTAATTTGATTTATTTTGGTAGTGAAAGATTTTAAAAGGATTTTATATGGATAAAGCTCATCCACTGAGTAGTCCCATGGTTGTTCGATCGTTAGATGAGAAGAAAGATCCACTCTGTCCTCGAGAGGATAATGAAGAATTATTAGGTCCAGAAGTACCATATCTTAGTGCTATTGGAGCTTTGACATATGTTACAAATTGTACAAGACCTAATATAGTGTTTTCAGTAAACTTACTGGCAAGATGTAGCTCGACACCAACAAAACGACATTGGAATGGTATTAAACATATATTAAGTTATCTTCGCGGAACAACTGACATGGGTTTATTTTACTCAAGAAATTTAGAATCAGAGGTCATGGGTTATGCTGATGCTGGTTATCTATCTGACCCACATAAAGGAAGATCTCAGAGTGGATATGTATTTAATTGTGGTGGTACTGAATCATCCTGACGTTCGGTAAAGCAAATATTAGTAACTACTTGTTCTAATCACTCATAAATTGTGGCACTGCATGAATCAAGTCGAGAGTGCATATGGTTGAGAACGATGGCTCATCATATCCGAGAATCATGTGTGTTATCTTCAAAAAAATACTCCGACGATATTTTA